>JARHVA010005805.1:230000-235000 GCA_037957365.1 Torreya grandis
AACCCTAGTTCTTGGGTTTCTTGCCTACACACAGGGCTGAGAGGTAATTAATTCATTATATTGAGTTATAGGATGTTTTAAAATACCAAATAAACATCCCCATGTATTTTTATATCATTTCCACCTTTCCATATACCTAATACATCTTTTCCAGCCTTCTTGTTCTCATAATCATTCCTTTTGCAGAATTTTGTGTTTTATTATGATTGTATAATAATCCTAAGGTCTGAGTTCATTAACAAGTATTTTACCTTCACCTAACTATGTTTTAAATTTCATAAACTTTATTCAATATATAACTCACTACCAAAATATCCATTCACCTCTCATTGATCATTTACCCTTCTCTTGGTTTGTTGACTGTGTAAACAAAACATCACTTGTGCAAACAGGGTGCCCTACAGGCTTGATAAAAGTAGGGGTCTTTGTTCAAATTTTTAAGAGTCTCATAATTTTTATAAGGATTTCAAAACTTCCTTGATAATGCGATCACCTGTCCAAACATACGTCCAATATCACACTTTACAATATTAATAAATATCTCAACTTACTTTACAATGTGATTGGGCATAGAAAATAGGGAACTTGCTATGATAATATAAATCTTACTTCTTTATAGCTTTTCTATTATATTTTGTTCATTATTTTTATTCAAACAACAATAACACAATAAATAATTTTACTAGACAATCACTATGTCAATAGGTTAATGGTATTTGTCTTAAGAACCAAGTTTTCCTTCATTTCTTGACTAATGCATAACAAGGTATAAGGTAGAGTTGCCTTTCCTTGAGTTTATTTTACATTGAAATTATTCTTAAACAAATAAGATATATTTATGGTGCTTATCACATATAAATAATGTTCCATAGTGAATATTCTTATTTTATTCACTTAACACCATTCTTCAAACATTCCTTCTTGACTGTAATATACAATCCTTCTCAAACCCACAGACACATGCAAAATCTATGCACATATATAGCCTTCAAATCCCATCTAAAATAATGTATATATATAAATAAATTTCCACATAACTTTAAAGAGGAAACAACACCAAAATCAGCTTACCTTCATTTATTGAATCAACATTCAATGTAATACAATCCAAATATGGACTCGATTATCTTTTGTGAAGGTTTTTGAATCTTTTATCATTCATTTCTTTTTCTCCCTCTCCTTGGATATCACTCTCTCCCATATTCCCTCCTCCCTACACCATCAAACCAACTATAATGACTTTTCCTTCTAACTTCAATGTAGCTTTTGGTTAGTCATTATATTAACTTCCTTTCCATAACTAACCCTCAACATACAAGGGTGATTTTACATTGATTTAAATGACTTGATTTATGCACTAAAAATGAAATTAATTAAAACTCATTCCTCATGAATTTAATGGACCCCTCAAACTAACATTTCTCGTCTAACCTCTTCAACAAATGCATTTGACCCCCTTAGACTTAGTTACAATATTTGAATTTTCAAATTCCATATTTTGGAGGGAAAACTCTATAATCTATTTGTCACACATTGAGGACTCCAAATGGAATATAAGATAACAAATAGACCTTAAAATACCACTCAAACTAACTTTGTTCTCCTATCTTCTACAAGACATGTATTTGACCTCCTTAGACTTAGTTATAGTATTTGAATTTTCAAATTCCCTATTTTGGAGGGAAAACTCTAGAATCTATTTTTTACACCTTGAGGACTCAAAATGGAGTCTAAGATAAAAAAATATATACTTTAAAAGTCCCCACACACACTTTGACACCCAACATTGACCAACTTTGACCAATTATTGACAACAGTCCAAAAATAATATATTCTAACTTGATACTCCTACATCATACTCTCTAAGAGGGAGACAAAAATGTGCCACAAACTTATTTTTTACCTTATATTTTGTTATTTGAGGGTCCTTCATGTTCACTTGACTTCTACTCTTTCTTTCTTTCTCCTTTCTTTTTACAAAAATCTTACATTTCTTTTTTATGGCTTTGTCTAGTCTTCTGTCCTTGCATCTTCCACATATATGAGGTGTTTTAAATTTTGTAACTCCTTATTTGCCATATGTTCCACCTATTCTAATTAACTTTTAACCTCATCATACACATCTATAATCAATTACCTCTTATTATTCTTTCTCTTTTATGTGTTATGGCTTCTTTCTTCATGGTTTTCACTTGATTCTTGTTACTTAGTGATTCTTTATCTTTGATAATGATATCATCTTCTTATTTAGGATATAAAGGCCTCTCATGAATGTCAAAATCTATCATTTACCCTATGACACTTCCTTTTTTTGTCTCTACTTCACATTTCTCCTCTTTTTGATTGAGGAAAAATCACAAAATCCATAGGAGCAAAGCTGAACAATGTATTCAATAAACCCATAGAGATTGAGTGCATGAGGCATGGTAGATTATTTTTAGGAGATCCACAAGTTGGGGATGGATCAAATATAGGTTGTGAGGATGTAGGAGAATCCATGTATTGGATGGTGATGGAGGAGAGGTGGTGGCTTGAACATAGGACATCACGCCATAGAAAATAGAGTTTAAATACCTATTTTCCACTGTGAATAGCTCTTTAGATACGCATAATTTTACCAAAGTTTTTTTGGGACTGATTATTCTTGTATTCAACTTTCCATTTAAATTTGAGTCATCTAATTTTTTTGAGAAATGAAAAATATATGATGATTTTTATAATGCTATTTCAAAATGATTTTCTATTTTTTTTCAAAGATTTATCATTTTTTTGAAATAGTGAATGGGATGGAGAATAGACAATGGAGATAATGGATAGTAGTGAAAGAGAAGGGAGATACAAGTGGATGGTGAGGCCTATGGGATTGCATGTGGTCTGAATTGCAAAACTAGTAGTGATATGCAAGAAGATTGAACACCCATAGTGATGGCATTTGTTCATGGTCTACATAGTATAGTAATAGTGTTGTGTGGAATGCAAATAGATGGATGGGGGGAGCCAAAATGCTCATAGAGGCCAAACACCTACTCTGATACCAATGATGGGTTTTACCCCATTAATGGATAATTTTTAGAGCACAAAATATATTAGACAATCTTAATAGCTTGTATTTCAATTACAAGAGTTACACATACACAGAGCACACTATAATTTCTCTACAAACTAGTCTCACTAAACTAGGATAGTTATTATAACAACTAAGATTCTCTCATATCATCATCTCTAAAACCTCTCACACTAATTCCTACGTGAGTTGAATAAAATCTCACTTTATAAAATATTTTAAGCTATATAATATATATTAATAGTAATGAGTTTATCAACTCATAAAATTTTAATAATATAATAATCACATAATATTATAATCATGTTAGGACTAATATCCTAAAAATAGATATAATTTCTTCTCTCGATCAATCTAATATTCCTTTGTATTGATATTAATAGATCAGGCCTACAACATACTTCTTCTCCCTCAATACCCTGCAAGGTTATCTCTTGCATACCTCATAACATTATGCTTTCATTTCAAATCAACAAATGTAGAAGAACTCAAAACAAAAATATATCTAAGCTTACCTTGCTTTGATACCAAATGATGTATTGGTAAGGGGGAGAAGTCTCTAAAACGTCATCATTAGCTACTAAACTTACTGATCAAAATCACTTGCTATGGTTTGTCTTGATTCTTCTTTGTATAATCTAGTTTATCCCTTGGTATTTGAGCTTAATAGCCTCTTTGACATTATACGTATTTCTTGTACTCTTAATATCACTTCTTGATGAAATTTACACCTCCCATGTCACACACATTTATTCTCTACCTCATATTATTCACAAACTTGCTCTTTTTGCTTTCACTAGCTTATCACTAGACAAGTCTTCTAGGTCTCAAAGACAAAAAATTCTTTCTCTCTTTACTTTCACTAGATTATTATTTGAAAAAAATAGTGTTATTTTGTGTTTACATATTATTGGCTTAAATTAGGGACTTATTAACACTTTCACATTTCTTATTCCTCTCTCTTCTCCTTAGTGCAGTCATGTTTATTCTCTTTCCTCCAAATCTTTTGTCTTTTATTTGCTTAAGTTTGTATTTGGATTTCCTATAGATATTTATTTTTATTCATCATCTCATCTTTTCTTTGTTAAGACAATTTCAATGGTCTTGATGAATGTGCCCTAGGAGGATTCATTGCCCTACAAAATCTATCCCTTTATATTTTATGGGAAATTATACCCTCTTTAAATATTCTTAAATGTTTGAACCCAAGATTTTCACTTGTTTCATGTATTATTGGTCACCTCATGTTCCAATAGGTTTATAATATATGTTGCGAATGTCTATATAGATAAAAGATCTAAACAATTTTATATAATAAGGGTCAAAGATAATTCTAATGAAATTTAGATTATGCGAACTTCATATTTTTAAATTTATTCTTAACGACTTATATCAAATATTGTTGACTACATATTCTAACAAAAGGAGTACTAAAAAAATGGCATCTAGTTGTAATGCACATAAATAAATATGGTAATGCATCTTTCTCTAAACTACACAAGAACTACATAGTGCCTAATTCTAGAAAGTACAATATGTAGCTACAACTCCCTAGAGGTTGTCCAACCGAACTAACACATATAATTCTCTTCATTTAAGTTTTTAAATGGGAATTACATCAAGTAAAAAATATAAACAAAACATATCATATTCAAAATAAATAATAAAGTGAGTATATAGGCATACATATTAGTTGATGGCATTTAGTTGTATAAAAAAGTTAGAACCAGAAATATAATGGAGTACAAATTCCGTGGCTAAGAATATATTCAATGACAATAATATGAACCATTGAATGGTCTATCAAAACTATCTTAAGTAAATTTGGTGACTCACAGTAAGGTAACAAATTTGTGATTTTATATTCAATATCTTTGATTTCAAATAAAAACTCATAATAATATGCACAACTTATATCTAGATTCAAAATCCTAAG
>JARHVA010005805.1:240000-345000 GCA_037957365.1 Torreya grandis
TTATAAATAGTCTTTTTCTATCAATATTTTATAAAAATTTAAAAAAAATCATATTTTTGTTTTGATCATCTCAACTTTTAGACCATGAAACTATTTTCTTTTGCTCTCCTCCATATAGAATAGTCATTGGAAATCTTGTTTAGAGAGCTTCCGTATAATATGATCCACTTCTGTAGATTCATCCTAAATCGGATGCAATTTTTCAATTTTCTTCTCTTGTTAGTTTCAACCCACAAGATGGCAATCAAAACTTTTGTAGGAATGGACTTTGAACTTGACCTTATTGGGAACAATTTATTTATCAACTTCTTAAAAAAAATCATTAGAAATACAATGTAAAGGAAAAATGTGATGTCAAATTCTATGACAGTTCACACAACCTAGAGACTCATGAAATCTTGGTTCTTGACATAGAGACTTTGTTCCAGTATACCAAAATTGATTCCATTGATAAATACTTGTTTGCAAAGTTGAAGCTCTTAGAATTGGCCAATAGGTGATCTTCTCATAGAATGAGCACACAATAATTCTATAACAATGATCTAGCTTCTATTCATAAATATACAAGAAGATGTGAAATAATTACCTATTGTATTAAATTGCATTTCTTACCAGTTGTATGCTCTCTTACAATATCCTGGTAAAGAGGAATATATAAGAGTAGGGTGAGGTAACTCACAAGATAACTCATCTGGGAACTTGAATAGGAGAACTCAAAGTGGCACTTAGTTGAAATCTAGAAAGAACTATAGGTGGAACTCACCATTTTACCCACTTAACCTCATTATAAAACCTAGGCAAGTTAAAGATAAATGTATAGGGATAATCCTTTTAATAAATAACTAAAATAATAAATATCTTACACCAATGCCCAACCTTAAGTGTATCTTAGATAGGAGGAAAATAAAAAATGGGTCCAAACAAAAAGGCTTGTTGAGGTACCCACGTACAATACAACTCTCAAAAAGTGGAGTAAAAGGAGAAAACCTAGTGGGAAAAAACTCACAATACCCCTTCCTACCCCCTATCCCCTGTCCTATCCCCCTCCCCCAAATGATAGATAAGGAAGAGAAGGTTGGATTAGAAATCCCCATACTAACACCCCCTTTAAGTGTAGCTTAGGTGGGATACAGAATTGGGTCCTAGAAATAATACCTAATGAAGTACTCAAGAACATAGCATTGATACTAGTACCCTAAAAAATATGAAGGATGTGTGCCTCCATAAATAAGAGAGAGAAGGTAAGTGTAGAATTTTGTATGGCAAATATTGTAGTATGTCCCTCTACAATAAATTATGTCTCTTCCTTTCAGAATAAAGAAACCCCATGGTGTCAAACTATTTAATTCACACTCAAGTAGAATACATATAGGAATCATGATGTAGATATCTATAAAATGCTCAAAACTAACCTTTCTAGTGCTCAAATGTGTCAAAGTTTGATCAGGAATCACAAATCTAAATGTAGACAATGGAAATAAGGAAGCATATAATGAAGGAGAGAGAAAAGGAGGGTTTATAAGTACCCTAATTACATCAAAACAACAAGAGTGGCATGAACCATTCTATAGAGGAATGCCCATTGTAAGAGGAGATCACAACTCAATAACCATCAAAACTGATGATAGGTATGCAAATAAAGCTCTCAAATCAATAAAATGAATGTCCACACGGGTGTATGAGTCATCAAAACTCTCAATGTGTATAATTTCACTATAATCAATCAAATCCTCTAAAATGTAAATATATGAAGGCTTTAGAAGAGAAATAATTTGAAATAGAAGGGATGTAGAATCTGTAATGAGACAACTAAGATTTAGAAGAATTTCATCTTGTAGTGGGGTCTCAACAAAAGGAAGAGCTATATCTCCCATAGATGAATCATCACAATAAATATAAGTAGGATGGGAGTGTACAATTGCCTCAAAAGAGACAATAGGAAGAGGAGGATGAGTCGCATAAATCATAGTAGGATCCTTGAAAAGACTCTAAAGCATGCTCCAAATAGTGAGGCATACTCTGTATGCTCCACATGGTGGTGTATATCCCATGAAACATGTATCAATAAGTGACCATAGACACAGTCATAAGATTTGGCCCAGTCACCGTATAGACCTAGGTAAATAATAATATGAATATATCTATATAAAAATGGAATAAGGTCTTGATATGTGAGTGAATGTTCCATGTACACATGCCATGAAGCATAATTGGTCTTTCCAAGATGGACCACTACTATAGAATCAACCTTGCTCATTTGGAGTCTCTGAAACAGAGTTGTCATGACTAAGATAAGATAACAAGGAAGTGCAAGATTCTATGGAATAAACTACAATGAACCCATGAAGCACACTCATGAAATGGACATCAGACACAACTAAGAATATATCCATTTGAGTAATCTATGCTAGAGTGATGAGGGATAATACACCCCTAGAATGCGTATGTCAGACACATCTGAAAATGCATCCAAATGTGAGAAATTAGTGCATGAAGTATAATATATGAATCTGTATCACCCATAGCATAGACAACCTGCCTAAATATGGCACTTCAAAAATTTAGTGTGTTTATAGTAAAAATAGAATTGATAAAACAAGAATTGAAAATAAAGAACTTTTCCAAGATGGACCACTACTATAGAATCAACCTTCCTCATTTGGAGTCTCTGAAATAGAGTTGTCATGACTAAGATAAGATAACAAGGAAGTGCAAGATTCTATGGAATAAACTACAATGAACCCATGAATCACACTCATGAAATGGACATCAGACACAACTAAGAATATATCCATGTGAGTAATCTATGCTAGAGTGATGAGGGATAATACACGCCTAGAATGGGTATGTCAGACACATCTGAAAATGCATCCAAATGTGAGAAATTAGTGCATGAAGTATAATATATGAATTCGTATCACCCATAGCATAGACAACCTACCTAAATATGGCACTTCAAAAATTTAGTGTGTTTATAGTAAAAATAGAATTGATAAAACAAGAATTAAAAATAAAGCACTTTTCCAAGATGGACCACTACTATAGAATCAACCTTCCTCATTTGGAGTCTCTGAAACAGAGTTGTCATGACTAAGATAAGATAACAAGGAAGTGCAAGATTCTATGGAATAAACTACAATGAACCCATGAAGCACACTCATGAAATGGACATCAGACACAACTAAGAATATATCCATTTGAGTAATCTATGCTAGAGTGATGAGGGATAATACACGCCTAGAATGGGTATGTCAGACACATCTGAAAATCCATCCAAATGTGAGAATTTAGTGCATGAAGTATAATATATGAATTTGTATCACCCATAGCATAGACAACCTACCTAAATATGGCACTTCATAAATTTAGTGTGTTTATAGTAAAAATAGAACTGATAAAACAAGAATTAAAAATAAAGCACTTTTCCAAAAATGATTGTCAAATCCAACTTACCAAACACAAGTTATGGCTAATAAAAATTCTCATCATTAATGACCTATTTAATAAAATTTCATTTAATTTTTTTTAAATATTCATAAAATAAGAGGTAAGGTATCCTTCCATCCACTTGTTGGAACTTAAATTGAGAACCTAAACTCTTTCAAGATAACACTAGGTCTTTAATCAATCTGTCCATTCACCCATATGCATCTTTTGGAGAAATAATGTTTTTTTGAGGGCAATTATAAAAAAAAGACAATTTGACATAAAAAAATTAATTTAGTCACTATTTTGAGTTGAGCAGTATTGAACTAGAGATCTCTCTAAGACAAATTAAAAGACTTAACCAACCTGCATATGCATGCCTTTATGAATCTCAATAAAGAAAATCATACTTAGTGGTAAAATAATAAAATCAAGTTATTTTAAAACAATTAAAGATGCATGATTAGGGAGGGATATAGGTTAAACATACCTTTGGAAAGAGAAAGGGAAAAATATAGCCATGAGACCTAGTTTAATGAACCTGAAAACTATCAAGATAATAATTTATCAATAGGCAAAGCTTATGAAATAATAAATTATATTGATTCGTATTGACTAAATAGAAATAATTAAAAAATATAAGTGATGATTAAATAAGTTTCAACTCATAATTAGAGATGACATGCAAAAAAAATGTTAAAAAAAAACCTTATTTTTAGCAGTTGCTATTTATAGTAAATTTCACATGCAAGCATGCAAAACTCTAAAAATCTATCAAAATACTCTAAACACTTTAATAAAAATATGAGCTAGCTATTGATCTAACTTATAAAATTTATGTTCTATCACATGTTCCTCAACTAATTCTTGAATAAAGTGATACTTGATTGTAATTTGCTTGCTCCTACCATTAATGATGGGGTTTTTTGACAATGATATGGAGGATATATTTTCATAAAAACTATAAAATGTATTTTCTACTCCTCATGTAAATATGAAAGTATCTTTCTCAACATTATAGATTGGCATGTTATTGTATTGGCTACTATGTACTCTACTTTAATTGTAGCAATTGAAACTATGAGTTATTTTTTTGAATCCCAAGATATGGCTTTTGACACATCATGAAATACATACCTAAAGTTCTCTTTTATTCATCAAGGATACTGACATAATTACTATCTATGTATCACACTAGCTGAAACTCATCTTCTACTACATACCAAACTCTATAATCTCTTGTTTTATTCACGTACCTCAATATCCTTTTGCCTTCTTGCCAATGTGTCTCCTTTGGCATCTCTATGAATCTAGATATGAGGGTGACTACATACATGATGTCTAACCTAGTTTTAGTAAAATATATTAGACTTTGAACTAATCTCTTTTATCTTGCGGGGTTTACATTATTATTGCAATCATCCTTATGTAATTTAAGACTTATCTCGACTAGTGTGGATACTGGTTTGCTATCAAACATCTTAAACTTCTCCAAAATCTACTTTACATACTTAGATTGACATATAAATATGTCAATGCCATTTTTTTTACTTCTATCCCAAAAAAATACTTTAACAATCCTAAATCAATCATTTTAAACTGCTTCTTCATGGTTATTTTGAATTATTCTATTGACTAATTTGTATTTATGATGAATATTATATCATCTACATATAAAATTAAAATCAAAATATCACCTTGGCTTTCTTTGATGTAGAGTATGGGCTCACTAGTACTTATACTAAAGTCGTTGCTCAACAAGTACAAGTTTATATAGTTGTACCATGATCTTGGGGCTTGCTTCCACCCATACAACACTTTTTTCATCCTATACACTTTGTTCTCATGATTGAAAATCTCATATTTGGGTGGTTGTCTCACATAAACCTCTTATTCTATCTCTCCATTCAAGAAGGATGACTTGACATCCATTTGATGAACCTTCCACTTGTGTTGAGTAGTAATGGCTATGATTGGGATCAACATTTATAACCTTACTATAGGTTTAAATGTCTCATCATTGTCACATACAAGCCTTTGTTTATAACCCTTTACCATTAGTCTTAACTTATGCCTTTCTATCTTACCTTTGGGAGTGGTTTTTGTTTTATATACCCAATTGAATCCTTTGACCTCTTTTCCTTTTGGTACGTCAACTAACTCCTAAGTTTGATTTCTCTCTATTGTATGCATTTTTAATCTATTTCCTCACACCACTTGTTGTCCTTGACTGCTTATTCAAATTAAATAGGATTATCTGATCAAAATAGAGCATAATTCATAGTTTCATCTTCATTTTGATCCTACGTTGACTACTCGTAGACTTCTTGTTAGATTCTTATCCTTAGTAGGTGTTGACTTAAGTTGGAGGAGGATGATGTTGACTCATGAACAAATACTTGACATCCTTAATGGTTGTTTCCACTAGATGATTTAACCTTTTTTGAAATAAGGGTCTAACTTAGTGCATGGGTGGTTTTACCACCTATTATTTTAGTTTCAATAAAGGGTCTAGTATCCCTTTTCTATATGTGTTCTTCTTCTTGTCTCTCTTCTCAAGATTCATGCTCAATGAATTGAACATCCTAGTTAATTATGAGTTCTTTTATGATGGGATTGTACAACTGATAAGCCTTTGATTGATCACTATGACTTATGAAAATATAATTATCACCTTTGTCATCCCATTTGGTCATTATTTGTCTGAGCACATGTTCATATGTAACACATATGAACACTCTAAGGTGTTCTACACTTAGATTCTAGTTGCTCTATGCTTTTTGAGGAATAAAATACATAATACTCTTCACTGGAAAAATATTCAACATATATACAACTGTTGCTACATCCTCAACCCAAAAATCATTAGGTAAACCTTTACCTTTAGCATGTTCCTTGCCATCATTTGGATGGTCATATTCTTCATCTCAGCCACTCCATTTGGTCGTGGTGTATACTTGGTTGTAAATTACTTCTTGATGCCATGATCCTTGTCAAAATTCATAAACTCATTAGAGATATACTCTCTCCCTCTATCCATCCTCAAAATATTGATGTAGTGGCCTCTTTGTTTCTCCACCATAGCCTTGAATTTTTTAAAGGTCTCAAATGCCTTCGATTTCTTCTTCAATAAATACACTCATATCTTTTGACTGAAATCATCTATGATTATCATGAAGTAGACATTATTGGAAAGAGATCGGGTCTTCATTAGACCACATAATTCTAAATGTATCAACTCAAGAGGAGCTCTAGATCTTCATGATTTACCCATGGTAAATGCACTCCTATCTTGCTTCCCCAAGATGAAACCTTCACACACCTTGTTTAGTTATTCTATAGTTGAAAGTAACTTTACCATTTACTTATTTTAAATAATTTTTATCCCTCTAAAGCTCAAATCCCCATATCTTAGGTTCCAAAGAGTAGAGTCATCTATTATAGTTTTTAATATTGTTGTGAGCTCACTTTGCATTTTCAACAAAAACATAAGTTTGCTTGTCATCCCGAGTGATACAATTTGCCTATTGAATCTATTCCTATAAATGATTACACATTTTCCATTCTCAAATTTGACTTTGTACCCCTTTTAGACGTGCTATCTAATACTAGTAAGTTTATGTTTCAACCCGATCACATAGTATACATCTTGAATCTGCATTTTGTCACTTTGCTTGGTGTGAATATACATGTTACCTTTGCTCATTATGGGAACCTTCTCATTATTTCCCATCTTTACCTTGATTTGATTGACTCATCAATGTGGTTGAATATCTCTTTTTTCCCATTCCAAGTACCATGTCTCTTTACCACTTTGTTTGGAAATGTTACACGTTATGAACAAATTGACACCTTTTTCATTCATATTAGGTTTAGGCTCTTGTGTTTTGGAGAAATTTTAATTCTACCTATTCATATCATACTCCTTTCTACACTCACTAGCATAGTTTCTATACCTTTTTTAATAATATCATTGGATGTTAGACTTATTATACATTTGTGTATATCCTCCTCTAGAATGCTATTGTTCCTTCCTCTTTCATGTGACTCTTGATGGCTATGCCTTCCACCTTATTAACTGGTAAAAGTTATTCCTCTTCCTTTATTATTTTATCCTCTCCCCCTTCTAACATTCACCTTGGTCTTGAACACTTATTCATAGGAAGAGATGGATGACCTATTCAATCTTTGTTAATGGGTTTGAAATGAACCCTTTAGTTCATCCATCATCATTTATCTCAAATTCTTTGGCTCTTCTATTGAAACCACTATAGGGTTATATCTAATTTGAAGGCTCCTTAACACCTTCTTAATGATCTTATGATCTTTAAGGGTATCACCAGGTCTTTATTTGATTGACAATATTCATTTCCTTTGTGAAGAATTCATTGATAGACTCATTCTCCTTCATTTATAGGGTCTCAAACTCCCTTCTTGAGAGATACAGTTTGGCAAGACTCACCTTGTCACTCCTTTAATAGGCATTTTTTGTAATGTCCAATGCTTGTTTGTAATGGATAGTTTTAGCTATTCTAGGAATTTTTTAATTAATTAGTGTCATTTTTATGTAGTTAAGTATCTTGGCATCCTTTTTTATATTCTCCTTTAACACATTCCTTTGCACTTGGGTTAATGTATTGAAATTTAAAAGGTCTACAACCTCATTATATCCACCTTCAACCAACTCCCATATCTCTTGAGAGTTGAATATGATCTTCATCTTGATGCATCACATATCATAGTTATTTTTATAAAATGTCTAAATGGGCTTACAATTTAAGGTCTCTGATATCATTTGATGGTAAGAAAAAGAAAATGTGCAGGCCTAGGTGACCAAGAATCAAACAACACAATGATGAAACAAAATAATGAAATAGGGGATGGATAGAGACAGTTTAAAACACTATATATATATATATATATATATATATATATATATATATATATATATATATATATATATATATATATATATATATATATATATATATATATATATATATATATTGAGAACAGCTTTACAAATACAACTATAGTTGTTTACTAAAATCTTACAAGAAACCTCTATTTTTTCCTCCTTGCTCACTTATGGTTAATGATCTCACTGTTGTTATCAAACAACATTATCTTGCTCTTCCTACTTTCTTCCTTCTTTATATTCTCTTTTTTAATCTTTTTGTCTATCGTATGCAGTCTACTGATGCACTATATTTTTTTTGCTACAGCTACATAAAAAATTTAAGTCTGTTGCTCTGCTCTGTTTCTCTTCTCTGCCTATCTCTGACTATTGCTGCATCGCTAATGCTTTGTGCCTACTAATTTTTTTTTTGTATACTATTGCTACTCTATTTTTATACCTATAAATAATTTTCTTCTATTCTATTTTCATTCCATTTATTTTTTATGTCTCCATCTGACATCTCACCTATCTCCTTTTTTACCACCCAACTTTAAATGATTTTTTAAAAATTCAAATTTCAAACTATGTACTTTATTTATTTGGTGGTTGAAATTATTGAGCGGAGTTGGCTAGGGATATGTGAAGATAAAGAATATTTTATTTTAACATAATCTATAGTAGAATATAAATCCATAGCATGGGGAATGGCATAATATACCTTGAAATATGAATGTCTAGTAAATGGTGTCTTAACATACAAATAATTAAACATATTCCACTGCTCATAATAGATAGTAATTTTATTTATTTTTGTTCCACAATCATTGTAACCAAGTTAAGTTTAGAATAAATGAAATATTAGACATTATGATAACTATATTTATGAATTTTGTAATGTGTATGGGCCAAATTTAATTTCCCTTAAATCCCAATGATGGAAGGAAATTCTCACCCAACTGACATCTCTCCCTAATCAAAAATGCATAATTAGCAAGGATTTCAACGTCATACTTTCTAGTTCAGAAAAAAGAGGGGGATTTTTTTATCACCCTATCTCAAAAGGACTTATCTAGGTTTGTAGGGGATGTAGTATTGGTTGACATGATATTAAAATTTGGTTCCTTCTCCTATAATAATAAATGAGAAGAATTTTTTTAATATTATTGAAAGAATGGATAGATTCTTAATCTCCTAAAATTGTCTAGACATTGATTGGATAAATGAAATAAATATCCTAACATCTCTAGTTCTGATCATGCCCCAGTTTAGTTTAACATTACTAAAGATGGTGCCTTCATTTTTGATCTTTCAAATTTAAGTTAATGTGGCTATGAGATCCCTCTATTCATGACTTGATTAAGGAATGGTGGAGTAATGCCGCCTACATTTCTAGTACCTTGATGATCAATATGAGTAAAAATTTTATCTACATTGAAACATGCCTTTGAACTTGGAATCAATCATGTTTATAAAATATTTTCTTAGAAATGGAAAGAGTGGAAGTTGCATTAGGGGATGTAAATTAAATTTTTTTCACCTTAGGAATAGATGCGGGTTTATATCAAAATGAGAAAAACCTTATGGTTGAGCTATCTAAACTACTTAGTAGAGAATATGTTTACTAGAAATGGAAGTCAAGAGAAAAATGGCTCATGGTAGGAGACAAAAACATAAAAAAAAATTCCACAATTTCACTTGAGTGAGGAGATCAACTAATTATATTTATAGCATTAAGAACTGATATCTTGATATGTTATTAAGACCAACTCTACTATCAAAAAGGAGGTTATCAAGTGCTTTCAAAAGCTACTATACAATATAGAGGATCTAGACCTTATGGTTCAATCAAAGAGTCTCAAATACATCCCTTGACCTGTGACTACCTAACAAAATTAAAAGTTGATGGCCCCCTTTTCCCTATAAAAAATCAATGCTATGATTTTTTCAATGGCCAAGGACAAGGCTCCAAGTCCAGAAGGAATCCACATAGCATTTTTCAAAACTTTTGGGACATTTTCAGAGATGAGGTGGTCAACATAGTGTAATAATATTGCCTTAAGAAAAAAATTGCCTTAGAAATCAGCTATACTTTCATCACCTTGGTCCCTAAAGGTGTGTCCCAATCCTCTTTCAGTGACTACAAGCCTATCTCTCTTTGTAATATAGTGTATAAAATAATTTCTAAAGTTATTTCTTTATACCTCAAACCTATTTTGGATAATCTCATATATTCTAAACAAGGGGGTTTTGTCCTAGGTCATCAAATCTAAGATGGGATCATTATCACCCATGAAATTATGGATTTTCTTCTTAGCACCCATAAGAAAGGGATGATCTTGAAACTAGACATCAATAAATCCTATGATAGACTAAACAGGCACTTTTTATCAAAGTTTTGGAAAAGTTTGACTTTGAAAAAAAAATGGTGTAATTGGATGTCCAATTCTGTAGCCAGTCCAAGGTTTTCCATTTTGGTTAATTATGAGCCAACTAGATTCTTTAAAGCATCCAGGGGATTGAGGAAAGGGGATCCCATTTCCCCTTTCCTTTTCATCCTCATGATTGAAGCTCTGGGAAGGTCAATTTCTAGGTCCCTCTTTTAAGGTAGACTGTAAGTGATCTAAGTGATAATAAGGTTTGACAAGCTCACAAACTAGAAATTTGTTGATGACATAGTCCTATTTTGTTATTCTACTACACTTGAATCCCACTCCTTCAAATAAATCTTAATGGACTATGAGGTTTATTTGGGTCAATAGGTACATATTATTAAATATGAGATGCACTTTCTAAATTTGGAAATATAGGATCAACTTCACATTGCTGACATCTTAAGCTTTAATATCAAGCATCTTTTGGAAAAGTACCTTGGGGTCCCCATTTTTGTAGGAGAAGGTAATGCTAAGACCTATGGGACAAGATAATAAATTATTTTTGAGAAAATTTGGAGGCTTGGAAAGGCATGTGGATTTCTCTTGCTAATAGAATTACCTCATAGAATTAATCCTAAGTACCCTCCCAATCTATATCTTGTCGATTCTACACCCTCCAAAAAAGCTTATCAATGAGCTCAATCAACTAATGAAATATTTTGTGGCAATGAATAGTGGGAAAAAATAATGTCCCATTACTAAAATGGGATAGTGTGTATAACCTATGCTAGGGGAGGTGCTGGAATCAAAAGACTTTCTAAGTAGAATTTGGCCATTGGGGGTAAAAGCAAGTTTGGGGTATCCACAAATATTTGGGTGAACATAAATCCACCAATATCTTAACCATCCATAATCCCCCTAAGGAATCCCACCTTTGGAATTTCAATTTAAAATGCAACTTGATAATGAAAGATCATGTTTCCTAGATTATCAAGGATAGATGAAAAGATAATTTTAGGGTGGGATGGATTTTTAGAGTAAACAAAAACCTATTTAGGTTGTTCAAGGGTTATAGGAGGCTAAGCATTACTTGACTAATGTTTGGTGTTAGCATGTATGTGATTACTTAACTCGTAGGCTATGGTTAGGAATGATCAAATGGAAATGGAAAGACCTAAGGGATGTGCCAATCCTAGACAACCAAAAAGAAATTTTAAATGGCATCCTTGCAAAATAATTTTTTTCTCAACACTAAAGAAGATTCAATTCAGTGGGTAGGATCTTAAACAGGGATTTGATCCATCAATCTAGGCTATAAAATCTCATTTTATGTGTAACTTTATTTCGTTTGTCGTAAGATGTTTTTTAAAAATAAATTTGGAATGCCTAAGGCTAGGGCATTTGCTTGGTTAGCAACCTAGAGTCAAATTATTACTTTTGATAGGTTGTGAAAGATTGGAGTGGAAGGGACATCTTAATTTTATTTTTACATTATTGAGTAAGAGGATGCAAGCCACCTATTATACACATACCCCTTTGTATCCCAATGGTCAAATTGGATTTGTTCAAAGCTTGGAATGAGATGGGCCCATCTTTGTTCACTCATATCAGCGTTTTCCTCTTGGATCATTAAACCTACTAAGGCCACCTTCTCTATTCTTTACACAACATTCATGGCCATTATGATTTAGACACTATGGAAATAAGGTAACCAAAGGATATTTTAAAATAAAACAATTCATTCAAAGGATGTAATTCATATATTTGAGGTGGCCATGTCAAAAATTATATCTACTCGTGCTAAAAGAAGAAAGGGATCTTTAACAAGCTATGATAAGCAAATCATTATGAGATGGTAGTTACCAAAGTCTCCCCTCAGTAATGAGCCAAGAGTACTTGTGAAAATGTTTCACATAAATTATAATTCAATTTTAATTCCCCCACCAATGGGATTCTTCAATCTCAACTTTAACATAGCCCCTTAAGGCAAACGTAGTGCTTCAGTGGCTAGTTGCATAATAAGAGATTGTGTAGGTTTATGATAAGGGAAACCTATTGAAAATTTATTTATCAAACCAATAATGAATCCCAAGCTCATGTTTTAGCCCTGTATGTGGATTAGATAATCCAATGTGGCATGGAGAAGGTTATCCTTGAAGGGGACTCAATGGTTATAATCCAAGCACTCTGAAATTAGGGGGCTTGTGCTTCAAACATTGAAAAAATCTTGGGCCATATATGGGATATTCTTAAATCCCTCACTTCTTGGGAAGCATCACAAGTTTACCTTGAGGCTAATGCAATAGAAAAGTTTCTAGCCAATCAAGGTATTTCGCAGTCTATTATGTTTTTTAAGAACACGTCTTGGGATGCTTAGTCGAAAGCTAATTTGGGCTAGATCTTAATCACTCTCTCTCTCCTCTCCATTATTTCCCGTTGGTCATCACAGTGGTTTTATTAGCACTCTAAGGGGATTCTTTTTTAATCATTTTTTCACATCATTTTTTCTATCTCACACATGTGGGATTTAAAGTGACATGACATGTTATTTATGAGGAGTGTGTTTCCTTTGGCTTGAAGGATTTTCAATTGAGTACCCTACTTTGGTTGAGGGCTATAGCTTTTGTTGTTGTTTGTGAGCCATGAGTGATGGAGCATCTTGTCCAAATCGCCATTATTGACCACTATTGCATGTCTCTTCAAAGAAGTAGTAAATTTCATTTGAAGGTAGTATTAGTGAGGCTCATCTCAAAAATGTCTTCATGATGTAATATGAGCCATTTTTGTAGGTTATCATATAAATTGTGGGCCTAGTTTTCTTGGAGACCCCCTATAGGGTCAAGGTCAATGTAGACATACATATTTTTTCATTATCAATTTGATGTTAGTAGTGGAAGATAAGGAATTGGTCAAGGTGGTGGTGGAGTGGGTGATAAAGCGTCAATTCAAGATTGGTTGGCAAGAGGCAATTACAGATTTTATGGCCAAGGGAATGGCAGAGCTACCCCACTTAATTAAAATTAAAGAAAGGTATAAATTAATTAAAAATCAAAGTCAAGTGTTTTATGTTGATCATTAGTATTAATTTAGTTACCCAGCAAGATGGATTAGAACGGTGTGTTATGCAAACCAAAAGTAAAGTAATTGATCTTTTCTATGAAAAAAAGTCATTTGTTTTAAATGGCAAAGCCGCATTTACAAGAAACACTCTTGGTTTTAGATTTATAATCATCCCTCTCTTTGCAAGAGATCTCATTATTATACATTTCAGCAAATTCGATATTTACAATCAGTCATAAGTGCAGTAAATCAGCCAACGAATATCCTTAATATTTTTAATCAGTAGTTAGTTAACATTTTTATGTTTTTTGCAATACAATTATTGTTTTTTCTTTTAGTTAACAGTTTTATGTTTTAGGCAATACAATTATTGCTTTTTCTTTTATTTCTTTACGATTTTCAGGTTCGTCTGCATCTACGATATATTGTTGCAAAGGCTACATGTAAAACAATAGGAGGGAAAAATATTGCCTGGCCTTCCCCATGTATGCCTGCATGCCTGCTACCTAACAATATGCAGGGCAATAAGCCAAAAAACAATTCGCCCCTAATGATTCAGAGTGGCCAATAAGCCAAAGAAAATGGTCATTCCATATATCAATTTGGAAAAAACTCAGGCCTCTATCATAGTTACCTCTCTGTACTTTGTCTGATCTCTTCATCAGGCAAGGATATGAAAGTCCTGAAGGCATATACACATTGTATATATACTTATATTAGCCAGGAAAAGACAACCGTGCCATAAAAGCAGGCATACGTACCCTACATTAGGTAGATAGTTTTCCAGATTTTAGTTACGTATCAAAATCAATCATTCCAACGGTGTGACTAATATTGAGATTTTTTAACTTCTATTTTATTATTATAATTATTCTTTTGATTGTTTACAAATAATTAGTCTTTTTTTATTTTTATTTTATTATTATAATTATTTTTTCATTTATTAAAATAAAGAGTTATATTTATGTTGTATTCAATAATAAGTTTATTAATCAATGCCTATTAGTTAATGATATTTACAACAACTAATTTGTTCCTATAGTTATTTGTAAAAGCCTATATAACTCTATAATAACTAATTTGCTCATATAATTATTTGTAAAAGGTTATATAATCCTTCAACAACTAGTAGTCAATAATACTTACAACAACTAATTTGTTCCTATAGTTATTTTTAAAAGCTTATATAACTCTTCAAGAACTAATTTGCTCCTATATTTATTTGTATAAGGTTATATAATCCTTCAACAACTAGTTTGTTCTTATAATTATTTGTAAGAGGCTATATAATCCTTCAACAACTAATTTGTTTCCATAGTTATTTGTAAAAGGTTATATAACCCTACCAATATGAGGAATCTCATCTACATTCAAATTATTATTACAACCACTTCTTATGTTTTTAATTTGATTTTTGATACATGACTTTACTTGATGTTAGCATTATGAGAATTTTAGAATGTAAAAATTAATTTTAAAAAGTTTTTATATTTTTTAAAAGTCTTATTTGTCTTTATGATCATTATTAATATAAATCTGATAAAAATTATATACCACATCTTTAAAAAATTACATATTGTACTACTTGAAAATTTTGTCATTCTATAGTGTCATTAATATACGTGTAATTTATGCCACAAGTAGAGATAGATTTGTATCCCAAATTGATATTATTTAATATTTTGAGTGGCATAAATATCAATATTTTAAATCAAATTTTGTAACTCAAAAATAATGCCACTATGCATTTTTAGCAGTACTAACTTCATATAAATTTTTTGCATCCCATTTGTGCTAGATACATAGAAAATAAATTATATATTATATATGTTTATATGAAAATTTCACCACTTCTATGTCACTTTTGCATCATTTTTTTGTCACATACATAATTTTAAAAAAAAAACTCATCTAATGCCTTGGTAATTCTGATAACTTGGCTAAGCCCTACAAGAGTTTGGAAAAATGCATCAATAATGTGGAAAATTTCCACCTTCCATTAAGTAGTTCTCTTAAAATTGTATCCATGACTCAATTAGTCATGTGAGTTGTTTCCAATACACATAATGTGTCAAAATAACTATGTAACTAAGGCCTATGTAAACTTGTAAAAAAAATCATGCTTCATTAGATCATAATCAAAACTATAACGATAATTTTTTGTTACACTTTAATGAAAAAAATAAGATATTATATATTGAACCTTCATGTTATTAATTTATTTTGTTTGAATGTGGATTTATTTGCATTGACTATGATTAATAACTGACAATGAAAAGTAGAGCAAGACATACCTATGACAACTTAGAATCATGAACAAAATGTGAAGATGTTTCTAGAAAGTTCCACACTCCTTGGACAACAATGTAGGTTAGTTGTGTCCTTTGATTGTGGACTTGTTCATGCTAACATTTATGACACTATGATTATTTTGCCTCATTTACTTCTGTTGACTAGTATTTTTAATGCACTTCCTAATTGAAAATACTAAACAGAGTTACCTACAATTTCAAACCCTAGTTCTTGCACATAAAGTAAATTGATATCAAATAAGGGGGTTTCTAATCAAAGGGATTGAGTTAGACTGACATTGGTTGATCCTTATTGAATTACCAACTGCTATACTATATTAAAATACTCTGAAGAGGACTTAAACTCAAATTTATTTCTCTCGTTAATGTGTATGTGTGAAATTATGAATGTAAGAATAAGTGTTCTTTCTCTTATTTTAGCCTTGGCACAAGCATGCAAATGTGAATTTAACATTTGTAAACTTTGAATCTAGTTTTAATGACTGTAAAAATATAACTTGTAACTATTTGTATATATTTTGAGACTTTGGATTGTTGTAATTAATAATTTAGAGTAGCTTTATATTTATAGGGCTTATGACTTTGAATATAGTAAACATATTGGTGTGCAAAAGCTGACCCAATAATACCTAATAGATAAAAATATGATTCAAACAAAAAGTGACCCAAAATAAAATCCATAAATTATTCTTAGACAAGTCTACTCCTTGCAATTAGGTTTAGAAGCCCAAACCTATCTATAAACAACAAACTTGTGTAAAAAGATAAAAGATGAGAATTAGGAATCCCTATGATAAATTGTAAATATGAATAAAAAATAAAAAGTAAAGTATGAACTATATAGGAGAGACCCAAACAAAATATGCCAGTATATACTTTATTCTTCATCGATAGTCTATATATATGCAAACTTACAATAAAGAACATTAAATATGTGCTTGTACCAAATATGGGTGTCTACAATTCCTTCCCTTACCGTTTTCCCCTCCTCCCCTATAGTCACCCACTCCTCCCCATATTACCTTATTTTAGTAACTAAATTTCTAGAGTAAAGGAGAGATTAATGCTTAAGTGTGTATGCATGCTTTATATTTGACATGAAAGTAAAAAACTTAATAGCAAAACCTCAAATAACACATGTAGTAATCATTGTCCATATTTGAAATTTGAGATTTCAAGGTAAAGGGTAAGAAAAAAGTATACCTATGTGTCTACATAGAATGTTCATGTTATGAAGAGTGGAGATGTCATGAGTCACCAGCTAGAAGCCCAACCAAGTGGAGAAAAGATGTTTTCAATCATGATCATTTCTAAGCTAGGGAAATGAATAATCTCTCAAGTGGTAATAAGAGAGATGAAGTTTTTGGGTGTCACTAAACCCATGACCATATCACCTTGAGTAACTAATCTAGATCTAATCTTGTATCCTAAGATAAGAGGATGGAAAAAGATATTTCCCCTTGTAGAAGAACTTGGATATATATATATATATATATATATATATATATATATATATTTTAAATTATTAACAAATTGAGATTGATCAAGTCTCAATTTTGAATAACTAATGAAGCCTATGTGTAACAAGGTAAAACTATGATGGGATATTTAGAGGTCATTCCAAGGCCATTGAGTGTCACTTTAATCAAACATACATCATCCATAAAATAAGAAATAACCACACAATTTATTCACTAAAATTAATTCCAAGTTCATTGAGTGTAACTAGACTCAAACATACATTACTCATAAAATGAATCACATTATTGTAGATGGATCTTTATTCTACTTGTATGATAAAAATATAATGAATAATATTCATGCCCCCATCATGAACTCAGTGCTAATATATTTTATTTGAAATAAACATTTTCCTTTCAATTTTTAAACTATATTATATTAAATATGCACATGAACCAATATCATGCCTTTTAAACATAAAATATGTGCATCAACAAGTATCCCACCCCTTGAATCTATGTAATATTAAATTATAGAATGCCATGCATTCATATGCTTGATTATAATTATTTATGAAACCTCTAATTTCTTCATTTGTAACTATTTTACATATGCCCTTGTATATGTAGCCATGTGTGTATGAATATGTACCTGAGTCTATAAAGTTAGTGCATATGCATGTCATATACCCCCAAAATATGTATCAATGTGTTAGTATCTATTTTTTAAATTGACTTGAATCTTTGAAACCTATACTATATAATGGAATCTAATTTTTTAATTAATTTTAGTCTTTAAAATTTGTTTTTGTCTTTGATTTAATATTTAAATTACTTTGATTATTTTAAATCTATTTTGTCTTCGATTTAATTTAGTGTACCTACATGGAATATTCCCACAAAATTTATACATGTGTGTATAATATGTTAGAAATATTTGAGACCCCTATAACAAATCCATAGTGTGTAGATAAGTTGAACCATTATAGACCTGATAATATGTGCCAAAACATTATTTTTGCCATCTTAAATTTTTTAATAAGATCGATGTATGCCCTTAATTTGATGTAAGGGATGAGAGTAATAAATGCATCATATTGAGATATTTAATGTAAATTTTGGATAAGTTCATTTGAATTATAATTTGTTTGATTAAATATCTAAATGACCATTTTGACAAATTGGGATTTGATTTATTTAAATTTAAATCAATTTAATTTGATAAATATTCTTAATGGGAATTGTATAATGATTTTTTAAGGCAATGTATATAGAGAAAGACTCTCAAGATGGCAAGGAAAAAGAAAAAAATATGTGTATAGTTAAATAAGTGTTGTATTTGAAATTTTTACAATGATTGATACATGTGGAAAACCACATTGTGTGTGTGTTCCAATTCATCTCAAGAGAAGTTATTTGATACGTATTACTTGACTTATAGCATTTGAAAGTGTGAGAAGTGTTAGTTGCAAAGTTTTTACAAAAAAAAATTCAACCCATATTAATAAGTTGGTTGAAAAAAATTGTAATTCATTTGGATATTTTTAAGTTGTTATTTTTGAGCTCTAGTTAATAAAATATGCCCCAAAAAAGATAACTTGGATTTATTTGATTTGATTAGTTCTCAGTTTCCCTACATTCTTAAGATGATATAGCTTTAGTACAGTACAAAACCACATTTTATGTATTATAAAATTTGAATCTTTAAGAATTTTTTAGACATTTTAATTTGATTTTCATTATTTTTTAGACATGTCTAGTCTTCAACAATCTTATCTAGACCCTACACATACATTTCCAAAAATATCATGGACCTATTTGTGAACATATCCTTTTAACTAAAAAAGTTTTTGTGCACCTATCTTTTTGAAAGTAGACATGTCCTAAGTGGATATTAATATTTTAGACTAAAATTGTTCTAATTATATTTGTTCATACTTGTATAGGTTTTCTTGAGTTGTATTTTATGTTTTTTGTGATTTCAAGTTGATATGAGAACATGAGAGTTTAAGTGTAGGAATATGATGGATACTATGTGTGCATTATACTTGAGTGATGTATAGAGGGCCTCTCTTGATGAAATCAAGCTCAATCATGTTATTTGATTATATGTGATGTCATATAATATGGATATGATGACAATGTTGGCCAAGAAGTGGGATTCTAATACTTACACTTTTTGGATCCCCATGCGTGAGATGACCATGACACTAGAGAGTTTTTGGAGGATTTTGAGAATTCTTATAGTTGGTACCCATTTGGCCCTAAGAAGCGGTGGTGGGTTAGGATAGATAGCATAGATGTATTGGTATATGATTGGTCATGTTAGGGGTTATCGATATATGACTAGTGAAAATGCTATTTTTTTATCAGAGGATTTTTTTTAAAATGTTTTGCACATATGGAAAATCATTTTTCACTTTGTTGGCATCATTTATTACCAATGATGGTCATGATGTATCCATTTCATATAGGATGCATCAATTTATGTAGGATATATAAGATCATGGTACTATGTACTTCAAGTTTTTTTAGTGGTAAATATTCATTAATCTATGAATATTCCATTTTTTGAAGTTGGCATTTGGTGATTTTTGTGGAGTGGCTGACAGGGTGGGATCGCTCAAATTTTTTGGGTCAAACTTAATTTCAAGGATAGGTTTTCCTACTTTTGAATATAAATTTCCTACTATAAATGTAATTCATTGGTACCTTGAAAGCCAATCTAGAGGATTTTGCAACATATTGTTGTGTGACTTTAAGAATTTTTTGGTGGTTTGTATTTCAATTCCTAAGAGGGCTTCAAGAATTAATAGTTCAGACTCCAGAGTAAGTTGGGAAATGATTTTTTACAATATAATTTTTTGGTATTTTTTAACTATTATTCTATTTATTGATCTTAAAGTGGCATAATGATAATTAAACATGAGGGAAGTTGGCATCCTAAAAGCGTAAGCACCAAACGGTAGACTATAGTAACTTGACCATAGTTTACCTCGCCTGTGGCTTAGATCACTTCCTGCTATCATCTAACCATAGCTCACAAATTGTGGGCAGATACTAGCAGACTATCGATGACCACTCAAAGATTATAGGTAGATGTTGATAGTCTATACGCAACAACTAAAGTTCACTAACATTCTACAGGTGATCACCAACATCTATGTGTGACTGTTGCAATTTGTTGGCATGTGTCTATATGCTATAGATGCCCATTAATGGTCTAAAAGAGATCATTAATAGTCTACAAGTGACCATCAACATTCTTTGGTTGAATGCCCATAGAATGCTAGTGATCACTCACATATTATTGGTAGACATATGCATTCTATTGGTAATGTCCAGACTAGTAGGATGTAGGTAGTCACCAACAAACTATGAGAGAACCATGCTAGATTGCATTCAAATGAGGTCATTTTATGGGTACTTACCATCATGTTTGATTTTTATCATGGTTACTTATTCATTAGTAAAGCATATTTGTTTTCATTTTGCTATTAATGATCTATGGGTGACTACCAAAGTTTATTGGTGTGTCTCTATATACTACAAATAACTACCAATAGTCTATGGGTGATCGTCAATAGTTTATGGGTGACCACAAATGTAATACTGAGTGTGACCTCATTTGTATACAATATGGCATGGTTCACCTACAAGTTATTGGTGATCACCTACAGTCTACTAGTCTTGACACCCACTAATAGAATGTAGACATCCAATGATAGTCTATAGGTGATTGTAAATAGTCTATGTGTGACCACTTATAAACTACTAGTGGTCATGTATAGACTGTCAGTAGATGTATGCATTCTATTGGTGGGCACCAAGACTAGTAGACCATAGGTGATCACCATTAACCTATGGGTAGACCATGCTAGATTACATGTAAATGAGGTCATACTTTTGGAAGTCACCATCATGTTTGATTATTGTCATGGTTATTCATCTATAAAGCATCTTTGTTTATTATCAATCTGTTCATTTTTTTGTTAATCATCTTTCATCTATGGCCCTGTAGGATAGATAATATGGCATATGATAAAAAATTTAAGGCCTCTAAGAAATTTCAAAAATAAAATAACCTATTATATTACTTTAGCTAGACATTAGGCACATGTATTGTATTTTCATTTAACTAGTGATTAACTCATGTGTTAAATAATAATTAAAATATCTTAAACCATTTTGCATGTAGAACTTAGTGATTACAATTTTGAAGAATTGTCTCCATAGCAAGACATACCTGAGCATAAATTTAAAATGCCAAATAGAGGTACTAACTGATAGAATACCATTTTTTAATTAATTAAATATTCTTTTCAAGATTAAATACTAATGACAAGGCCTTCAATAATATTACATGTAACACCCATTGACAAATGTATCAAACATCAACATATCTTTGAATTATAAAGACTTGTGAATTAAATGTCAAACATAGGTACTATATTATAAATATTATTTGATTTAATGCTTTTGATTTATTTATACTTTAGTATTGGCATTTATTAAAAAGCAATGTCACACAAATTTTTGCATATAGATTTTAATGATAAAAGTATTGAAGACTTGTATAACAATTTTGAACATATAACTCCCCAGAAAGAAGCCATTAAAAAAGAAATACCCACTATCCCACTGAATTCAACCAAATAGAGATATCACATCATAACTAGTGGTGTCAACGATGAGTTCACAACACTAAATGAGAAATATTATCACCCAAAATAATCTTCAAATGAGACTTCTACTTAGCCAAAACAATCGTCAATTGAAAAAGGTAAAAAAAAAAGTCACTAAGAAAAAAAAACCCACTATCCCATTAAATTCAATGAAATAGAGATATCACATCATTAGTAGTGGTGATGATTATGAGTTCCCAACACCAAATAAGAGATCTACTCACCCAAAAAAAAATTTATATGAAATTGATACACATCAAAAATAATTTTAAGTTGAAGAAGGCACAATAAAAACTATGCAAAAGCAAAAATACATGGACAATTGGAAGATCATTTCAGTATGAGTGGGAATCTAAATACTTATTCATTGAACCTATAGAACAAAAAAATAGTACTTATACACCAATAGAATGAAAATTCATAATATGTAGCTGGAAACTTGGTAAGGACCACAAAATGCAACTCAAGTTGGATACAATTGAAAAATATCATTGTAAAATATCAGTCAGTAAAAGACAAAGATGGAAATATAAAAAAAATAGTGAGATGGAAAAATGAATAAGAGTGCATTCATCAATGTTACATAATAGAGTATTAGAAACATCAATGTAACATCATTGAGAAAGGAGGAAAAATTAAATCTCAATTCATAATGGTTTCTCAGTCTAATTTGCTTGCCAAAAATATATATTTTTCTAGTCTATTTCACATTCTGAAAAAAGGAAGACCAATCTCTGATTTTTAATATTACAAAATTTTATTTTATAATATTAGAATGCATAACATTCCACATTCACATTGGTCTAATACTAGTGCTTGGGAGATGGCAAAATGCCTCACAATGATTGAAAAGGAGGATTTGAAAGAAAAAGTAAAATCAGCAAGGTTCATTTCACTATCCATTGATGAGGTGGAAATGATTGACAACACACCATAGGTATGCACGCATGTATATACATTTTAGAATCATTCAAGACACACTCACCTTTTATTTGTACATAAAATGACTAAAAATTATAATGTGGAAAACATTTGCAAATTTGTTATTTCTAATTTGATGGATATTAATGGGATGAGTTACCATAATATGGGTACTAAATTGGTGTGTGTTGGTGTGGATGGTCCATCAATAATGAAAGGGAATAAAAAAGGTTTGGTTGTTCACTTGTAAACATTAGTTGCCGATATATAACTCCAATCCATTGCATGGCACATAGAATGAATGTTGCTTATAAAATTATATGCATACTAAAAAATATCACAAAAGTGGAAGAACTAATTTGAGATTTGCATGCGTACATGTCATGTAGTCCAAAAAGGTTTTTAATGTTTCAAAAAATTTCAATTGGAGTGACTAATGAAAAAAACTATTAAAATATGTAGATACTCGATGGATTTCAATAGATGAGCCTGCATGCAGAATATTCAGAGAATAATTGGTTATTTTTATGTTCAATTATAGGGTGGAGGTTGATACGGCATAATATTCGTTGAATCACTTAAAAAATTAAAAAAAAAATTAACATTATGTGGTATTCTACCCATGTTGAAGGAAATGTATTGTTTGATGAAATAGGCACAAGAGAGATCAATATATATTGTGATATTTATAAAGTTGAGGAAACATGTTTGTTTATCAGTTGATATATTATGCTACTCCAATTAAAATTTAAAAGGACCAATATTTGAGAGTTGGGAAAGTTTAACAAATCTAAAGGACCCTCAAAAATATTTTAAATTTAATATTCATGTTCATCTTAAGGACTCTCAAAAATGAAGTAATGTAGTTGGATCAAAATTTGAAGAAGTACCTGTAACAAGGGTTCTATATGATAATGTCATATGTGACATGCAAATAAACTTGAGAGAGATTTCAAAAAGATTAGCTGCTGAAATTCGAGATCATTTTCAAAAGATATGACCTACTTGAAGTCATGGGCATGGTAAATCTTACATTTTGAAATGGTGCAGATTGTCAAGAATAAACAGGTAATTTATTTATCAAATACATGAGTAATCTCATCAAAAAATTTAGTAAGTATATGGAAATCAATGCAGAGGAAGCTAAGGGTATTTTTTAAAAGAATTTACTAAAGAACCAATCAATGATTTTTGGACACACAATGGTTAAACAATATCAGTTGTTAATTAAACTAATAGAAATAGGTTCTATTACTAGGATATGGAAGAAAATGTATTAGAGCAGTGTTATGTAGAATTAAATCAGTAAATATTTTCATGTATATGAATTTTGCCAAATAATAATTTTGGGGTCAGTGGAAGATGAAAGGGTATTCAAAGCATTATCTTTTGTTAAATCAAGGCTTTAAAAAAGATAGGATATAAATTTTGAGACATGTTTAAGGTTGTATGTTTCAGGTTATGAATTTGATATGTTTCAGTTTGATATAGTAATTTCAATTCAGAGAAATTCAATTGAAAGGAGAGGTGTAATGAATACAACTACCATAGAAGATAGTGAAACAGTAAATGCTAGTGATAAAATCCATACAAATGTAAGTGATGAAGTTCAGGTTACCAGAGGATTATTTGAAATACTTGAGTGTTAGTTTTTAAAAATATAATATGTAGATGCAAACTACTGAATAATATTTGTGAAATGCTTGATTGATTCAATTTGAGTCAAGTTGTTTATGAAATGCTTAATTGATATGATCTTGTCTTTAGTTTTCTATAATTGTATTTTTTAGAATGTTTTTACATTGTGACATGCAAAAAATAGTACATATTCAACATTCTATTTTTTTTTTGATTGTTTGACATTTTCTTGAATATTTCTTGAATGATGTGAAATGGTAAATAATATTTTAATAGATTTGACACCAAATTTACTATAATTTAAAGTAGTTAAACATTGTAACAAATTATTACACATTGTAAGTTGTAATCTAATATGAGCAAGGAATCCATAATTACAAAATATATTATAATATTATAAAACATAATTTTCCAATAATTATAAAACATAAGCATAAAATAACTCGATGCTTTGAGCTCAAACCTTAGTTTCCATTAGCTAAATAATAGTTGGAAGAAATTAAAAAATAACATTAAACTTAAATCTCATTATTAGTATAGATCAATCTGTCTTTGAACTAATTATTCACTGGTACTAATAGTGGTTGTGTTGTCAGTGCCTATGAGGATCAAGATCCTAGAATTTTGGAGATCTTTCACTGTAAAATTTATATTATCAAAATTTACCTATTCTTCTACAACATCATCTTCCACTGAAAGCAATGATGGGTCTGCTTCAACATTATTTTTGAATAGAACATCAGGATCTAAGCTATTTTCTTAAATTATTTTCCTTAATGTATTATTTTTCTTATTTAATAAAACAAGTTTTTCCTCGGAAGAAATTGCCATAGAAATACTTTTACATGCATTCATTAGATGCATGCCAAGGACAACAACTTGATTATTTATACTGATATATTTTGACTTCAAATAATAAAAAAAACCATTTAGTTAGTTAAATATTTTAAAATAAATTTTAATTAAAAAAACTATCACTAAACTTACCCTATTTTTTTCTTTTTCCACATTCACAAGATCCACCATGTTTTTGTTTTGTGCCCATTTGTTATAGTATGCTTGGGCTTCTAAATTCAAGTTCTCAAGCCTGTTTAATATGATATCAATAACATCATCATTAAACTTATTGTTCATGACAATACTTCCTAAAACTACTTGGTTTATAAGATATCATTTCTTGTTGGCTCATGCTCCATTGTTGTGTACAATCAATTTCATTGATTATGGTTGTAGAAATGCTCATTTATTTCATGAATTAATATTTTTTCCCAACTCCCCCAAGCTCTAAATTCATCAAGGTTTGGAAGAATAAAATATTTAACATAAGCTTTTGTATTTTATACCAATAAATTAGAAATAGAAAAATAAGTATGTTGGTCATCTGTTTGGGGAATCTCCTACACAGGACTACCTTTAGTGTTGCTAGATGGAAAATTGGACCTACAAGGTCATTGTAAAGGCTTTGTGGGCAGAGATCTATGTATGATATCATGAGGGTTGAAAGTATCGATGGTCAGGCCATTGTCAATGCCCAAATACTCATCATCTAAATCAACATTATGAATAACTAAAGTCCTCATCACACTGGGAGGACCACCAATTGAAAATTTTTCAAACTCATGCATTAAGACCTAAACCATGCTACTACTTTGCGTAGGGATAAAAAGATATTTCCCAATACCAGTAGTTAAATGTCTATGATGGGGTGGTGAAAGTGGTGGTATTTTTTCCCTTTAAAAAGAATGAGTTACAATTCAGAATTAAAATAAATTAAATGACCAATTAAAAAGATTTAATATAATACTAGCATTTAAGAAAAAATATATCTATTTAGTGTACCTTGCTATTTTTTTCACTATTTTTATGGTTATTGTTTTTTTATTATTATTACTATTATTGTTTCTATTGAGGAACTCTTGAAGCTATAATAGACCCAGTTAGTTTATTCAATCAAAGCAAAGCTAGTTTATGAAGGTATACTGGTAACATGAGTGGAGGGCTTCCCAGAGGTGTAATCAAACTCCACATTCACTTTATTTTTATCAATTTTTGCTTGATCATCTAGGAAATTATTTCTACATCCTACTCTATCTTTGTTTTTGTTGAGGCCTCAGTAGGTTAACGTCCCTTGCTTAATTTGTTTCTTCTAGCAATCATTTCATATATTTTTTTCTGTAAGAAAAAAATATTTTATATAAAATGATCTAGATTCATATTTATGTAATTATTTTAAATAGATAAAGGACAAATCTCAAATACTCAAAAAACTACTCAAAATAACCTCCTGTACTTCGAGGGAGAGTACATTGACAAATATTATAGGATTATAAGTAGAAGGAACAAAGGATGCTTGTAAATTTGAAATTGCTTCCTAGTATAACACAATAATATAATTAAAGCAAGAAAACTAAGCATATTCATTCCATATAGAATAGTTGAAAACATCTTTGATTCTGTTAGAAATAAAACTGCACCAGTTAATGTTTTTAATATATATTGCATAGGGTTCACTATATATATATATATATATATATATATATATATATATATATATATATATATATATATATATATATATATATATATATATATATATATATATATATAAAGTTAACAAAAGAGTATTCAATCCAAGCAAAGCTAGTTTATGAAGGTATACCAGTAACATGAGTGGAGGGTTGTGATAGAGGTGTAATCAAACATCACATTCACTTTATTTTTATAAATTATTGCTCGAGAATCTATGAAATTGATTCTACATACTCCTCTATTTCATTTTTTATTGAGGCCTCAGTAGGTTGACATCCCTTGCTTAATGTGTTTCTGTTAACAATCATTTCATATAATTTTTTCCAAGAAAAATATATATTTTTTAAAATGAAATAGATTTATATTTATGTAATTATATTAAATAGATATAGGAAAATTCTCAAATACTCAAACAACTACTTAATGTAACTTCTTGTACTTCAAGGGAGAGTGCATTGACAAATATTATAGTATTACAATCAGAAGGAACAGAGGTTGCTTATAAATCTAAAATTGCTTCTTAGTATAATGTAATAATATAATTAAAAAAATAAAACTAAGTATGTTCATTCCATAGAGCATATTTGAAATCATCTTTGATTATGTTAGAAATAAAACTACACTAGTCTAATGGTTAAGTGCCTAGAGTAAAAAGAATATAAATTACAGCCCAAAATGTATCATATTGTCTACCCTAAAAAACAATTCTTGCTTGGAAATTTTAAGCATTCCCTATGGGAAAGGGTTTTTAACACATTTAAATTTTATTCCCCTTTTACCTCAACATTGAGTACCTATAAAAAAATTGACAAGTTAGAACAACAAAAGTAAAACTATTCAAAAATTAGCAATTATAAATATTATAATATGTACCATCCACTTGTAGTGAGTAATGGGACTCTAAATAATTTTTGTCATCATTATTTAGCAAGGACTTTGTCATGATCAAGTCCCCATCCTTATAGGGTAAACCTATTAGTCTCTCAATATACTCTAGATGGATTCCAAATGAAACATTTCAGAAGCCCAAGCTGATGTGAAACATGGAGGAAGAAGTATCAAAGCTTTGTAAGAGAACATTCAAAAAATGAATATCTTTGTCATAATGGGGCATGTAGATAATGCCATTGAAATTGTAAGGCTCCACCTAATCACTATATGTGTCTTGTTATTATAGAAGATTTTGGATGATAGAGCACATCAAATTCTATAAAATGAGTTTGGGGCTTCTGATTACCACTATGCCAATCCTGGAACAGGTCTAAGAATTGCAAGCCATGTAGTAAAAACATTTTTTGAAAGTCAGGGAAAAAGAGAATTTTAAAAAATAGGAGAAAATGAAAAAATTGCAAAATGTGCAAAATGAGGTGCATTTTGAATATTTATAAACCTTTAGGTCAAAAAGGTCAACCTCCCATATGATGTTGGCATTCACTAGAGACCCCTATATTATAGCTGAGGTCCACATCAACATTGGTCAAAGGTTAGTTAGTCCTCCAGTTGTCTATTTAGAATTTGAAGGTACATGTTGAAAAATAAGCAAAGCTATGAAGAGAGAAAGATTAGAGGAACTTGAAATATTCAACCATTAGATTCAGATGGAAAAATCTAATCTGAAAAGGATGTTGAAGTCCTTAGAATATGAAAATTAAGAGTTAAAAGATAGACTATTATCTCATGGGGAGTTTCTCTCAGGGATCATCTACGAGTTACAACTTGAGTTGCGAGCCAAGCATATGTTGATGGCACAATCACAAAATGATTAAGAAATGGAAGAGAAATCAGAGTCTAGGAGACCATCCTCTACCACAAATACACAAACCCAAATAGAGGTTTGTACAGTAAGTAATTAACCATGTTATTCATTTTCTTCCCATCAATGTGATTCTTTTGGGGAATTTGAGAAACATACTCATGGTATCAACTATAAGTTACTAATCAAGAAATGGTTTTGATATAAAGGGACTCGACATCCATGTCCAAGGAATTACTAATCCCACATAGGTTGAGGAAAGATCTCAATATGTAGGCTTGGGATTTATTAATGGTAATGCACTAGTAAAATTTAGAAAATAAATGACTACATGACTTAAACTTTAATCACAGTAACTAAAAATGTCTAAATTCTACTATTTTTTTTTAATATAGCTATAAATGAGTAAATAAATGACTAATTTAATCATTGACTAAAAAATTATTTAGTCATATAAATAAAAATGACTAAATAGTTACATACGTAAATACAAATTAGATGAAATTTTAAAATAAATATGATGGGAGTGTATTGTGCATGATTCATTATTCATTAAATATTTCCTCATTTTGTTAGTTGGTAATTAGCCTGGCACTAGGGTAGTTTGGGTTATAGCCGCTACTTACATGGGTGATAAAGGTTGTTTAGAGAGGATATGGAGACTTCTAAAAAGGTAGGAAAGAAATTTGGAGTTTATTGTAAAGAATTTGAAGTTGGCAAGGCCCGTTATAGTAAAGTTGGATTTAGGGATGCCCTCTACAGGAAATTTAGAGGTGATTTGAAACCCTCATTACATTAAAAACAAAGTCTATGGTTTTTGATTGGTAACTTATAGTAGCTACATAGGCAACTGAGTACCAAAACCATACAGGCAGTTTAGGGTTTAAGGGACTCTTTTTTCATTAGTTTCCTCTACATATTTTGGAGCATATGGGTGTTGAACTTTTAACTAAAGTGAAACACTACCTTCTTCTAGTTATTTTAATAATTCCATATCCTTAAAGAACATATAAAAAACTACAAAAATGGAATTGGGGATTTTATTTATGAATTCAACCCAAATGCCATTTCCTAATGCCTACATAATAGTTGTTTGAACCAACTCTAGTTCATCACACTCAACATGAAGAACCCCAATGCTGTTTAAAAATTAAATGGGTACTTATTATTTGCTCTTCTTTAGAAGAGACTTTGCTATCTTAAAAGAATCTAAGGTTGCACTAGGGTCTGATGATATTAATAACTCACCCATCTTGATAAATGCATGGGCATCACATGGATCTATATGAGTTGCCTTTCTTAAAATTTACAAAGCCTTCTCTGCTTGCCCTTGCCAAGAATATATATAGTTTACATCTCTTAATATCTCATAGGTCTTAGGGTGGCTCTCCAAAACCTTTTTAAAATTTGAGAGACAATACTTAAGATCTCCCAACATCAATTGAGCATGTCCACAAAATCTTATGGCCTCTAGCTTTCTTTGACTGATACCATGTAGTAGTTGAAATTGGTATTATAATTACCTTTACAATGATAATATCATGAAAGATTATAATATGAATGAGATTTCATGAGAGGGTGGTTAGTTGAAACAAGATCTATCTCAGTCAACTATTCCACAATAAAATGCTACCTTGTGAATAAAAAATGGGTTTCCAAATGATTCAATGCCATTGCATAGTATGGGTATGATTCAAAGGCTCTACGCATCTTTTCCATTCCTTCATGAACACTACCTTTTCCACTAACTATGAGAATATTACAAGTAAAAAATGCATAAAATTGATCATAGAGATTTATGTAGAGTTAGAACATCAATTCCTAATGGTTTCATAAAAATTTGTTGAGCCAACTCTAGTTCATCACTCTCAAAATGAAGAACCCCAATGTTGTTTAACAATTTAATGGATACTTCTCTAATCTTCTTCAAAAGAGACTTTGGCATCTTAAGAGAATCTAAGGTTGCACTGGGGTTTGATGGTATTAATAACTCACCCGTCTTGATAAATACATGGGCATTATGTGGATCTATGTGAATTTCCTTTCTTAAAATTTCCAAAGCATTCTACTGGTTCTCAAATTTGTAATAAGAAAAACCTTAAAAATATGTCAAGCTTTGTGATTAGGTTATGCAACCAATTTGGCCAACTGACAGAATCAACCCAAGTGGTTAGGATTATCTACACTTTAGGCTCTATTTTTCCCACTGGATGTTACTTTATATTCACCAATGATTACTTACTCCTCAAATTTATTGGTGACTTCATAGCATATTAAGGGATTTATATAATTTTGTCAATTTAATCATCCAATTCACCCTAATCTAGACTAGCATATGATTTGAACTAGATTTTTCTTTTAATTTTTTATTGTACTATTACTCCTACTCCTACACAACAAGAAATTAAAATTGGAGTTTTTGAATACGATACAAGGAAATGCTTCTAGAAAATAATTGAATGATGACTTTCTCAACAATTGGGTAACAGAGTCTGTTCACACAATATTTGTGCTTTTTATCTATCCACAACTCGAAATACATGGCATGATATTATCTATGACTAACATAGACATACAAGATTATTATTACCTAGCTCTTCTTAATTATGAAAATTGAATCTTCTAAGTTACAGTGATCTATTCAATGGAATTTAATCCCTACATGAGGAAACCCAATTAGATAAACCACCCAAAAATAAAAAAAATATGTTTCTAAGAACTAAAAATATACTTGATATCTTAATTCATATAGTAAGGAGAAATAAAATGAAGACAACTAGATAACATATAACATGAATATTCAACAAGCAATTGAGAGATAGATATATGGCACTAGAGAAATATGGTTTGATTTTATTGATATATCTTTAAAGAGAAAGCCTTACAATGTATTTTTCCAAAATCAAATTCCTATATAGGTTTCCCAAGGTCTTGATTTCCTTCTTATAGGGATGAAAGAAGCTACAAGCTTCAGACCTTTCACATTCCCAAAAATGACTTTTCATATACCCACCCCTTAATATGACCTATTAAAACATATAATTTTTTACGTGTCTTAAAAAGACCACCAAATATATTTTGAATACACATTAGAAAGCATAAAAACAAGAAAAAGACAAAACAGGTGGATGTCCAAGATTTATTGATGCCATGTTGATGCCATCTTGATACTCATTGCTCATCTGCATACTTAGCCTTCTTATTATTTAGTTTTCAAATAATGATTCTCCCATTGGTACACTATGAAATCATTAGGCCACTTATATTCTTGGGTTGGGAGTAGGTTGGCCTAGTGATCTTTCCATCTTTTGTCTAGTAACACTTTGACATCAATGATGAACTTTACATATCTAGCATCCAAATTAATTATGTTTTGATTTTTTTTTCAATAAATCAATGACTTGAGAAACTATTTGACCATATTCACTTTTCCATGCATCAAAACCTTTGATATTTTTATCCTTTATCAAAATGGAAGGAATAAATTTGTGTTTGAAGGTAGCAAAAGAATCAATCTTTGTATACATTTTCTAGCTCTCACCATTCACATACTAAAATTCATCCAAGATCATTTTCACTATCTTCCTTTTTGGCTTAAGTGAGGTCAAAGCACCTGGATCTCTTTATAAAAACTTTCACAAGGTTATCGATGTATGGTGTGTAGGTGGCCATTTCTTCTATATTGGATGCAAAATAGAAAGATTGACCTTCAACTGATCAATTACTTGAGACAAGGAAGAATAGAATTCATGCACATTTACCAACTTGTCAACAACCAATTTTACTCTATATTTTAAAATATTGTAAAAAACCTAAAAAAATTTCAATTTAGCCTCATCCTTTGTCTTCTCATTTTGCTTTTTCAAATCTTCAATTTCTTTCTCCAACCTCAACTTCAATGCATTCAACTAATCAACTAGGACTATATTATTACTATTTATTTGTGGCATAGGGACTTTTTATGAAAAAAATACTTGGCTTTAATAATTAACACCCTTCAACTACTGATTTAGTTTGACATTTTAAATATTCAACTTATTCACTTCATTAGTCATCTTGATTTGAGTTTTTTCATAGTCGAGAAATATTTCCTCCATTTTCTTAATAGCATCTTATGTGAACATTACAAAGTGCACAGTAAGGGTGGTAGATTCAAGCACTGATGTATCCTAAAATGTTTTCACCACAACTATTCCCTCAACTCCTGGATTACATCAAGAAATCTTGGCTAGTTGGTGTTCTTATGTGTGGCCCATATTGCTAGAGTCTCTATCTTTAGGCTAAATACAGAACCAATGACACCATCCTCATAATCAAACTTAGAAACCATTATGGGGTCTTATTGATTTCTCACTTAGTCAAAATAAAGTATTTTATTCAATTCAAGGCTAGGGATGATCAATGTTTTACTCTTCAAAACCATTTATTTAGCCTCATTAGCGCTGACATTTATTTCATCAAATTTCAAATCTTTGAAAGTCTGTGTCACAATTTGATCATGTTGAGATTCATCAACACCCATTTTATTTATTTCATATATTTTTTCAAATTCTTTCACCTTCATTTTGAAACAAAAATATTTGAATTTTGTGGTATTGATGAAATCATCATCCTCAATGAACCTCATAGAAGCCACAACCCTTTCATCTTCTTGTAGTTCTGGCCCACCTTATGCCTATTCATCCATTCTTGCTTCTAGTTTATGTGCTTTTGTTTCTTCACCAATAAGGGGTTGATAAACTTTCTCTTTCTCTTCCTCTCCCACATGCCTCAAAATACTAGCCACCTACTCAGAGTCACCAAATCCTTTAGACATTTCATATCAAACCAGTGGAGAAACATCATCAGTCTTTTGCCTTTTAGTAGGTGGTGAATCAAGAACAACTAGATCTTGCACTGACATTACATATGGACCAGGTTCTTCAATCATAAATCCTATTCGATTTTTGACATGGAGGTTGGTAACCTTTGTAGGTTGCTTCTCATATTTTCCATATATTTTTTTCAAAATTATCAATTATCAAATCTATTCTTTTCAAAGGGACCTTCTCTTCAACAAAAAACATCAAAAATTAGGGTTTCATTTTCTTTTGTCATCATCAATCTTCTTCAAAATTTTCCAATTTTTTTTCCTGTTATGTAACTATTTAAAAGTGATGTAATTTCTTATCACATATTCATCAAAATTGAGTTGATGGGATACACCCATCCTAGTAAGGATGACATGTCTAACAAAGTTCATGTGACCCTATGGATCACAAACCCTTTTTATCCCTGATTTCAAAGAATATTTAGCCTTCAAATAGTTTTACAACTCCTTTAAGGTATCTTCACCAATGTACCATTCACCAATCATAGTGGAATCTAGAAGAAATGTGCCCTTTTTTCATAACATCTTACTCCATCCAGAGCATTTTCCACATGCATTCAAGAAAATAAATTTTGTTTGGCACAAATTTTGGCAATGGATGGGGTGGTTAAGTATACCCATATACTCTTATTATAGTATAGTTAGGCAAGAAATACCAATTAATAAATTTATGTTTGTGACCCTATTCTGGCCTATGATCAAGAGCCCTCAACATTTATCTCACCTCTTTGGTCAATCTAGGAAAAAGGATACCAAGGGAATTCATTATTATGGCTGAGAAATTACCATGGAACACAACATAGTTACAGTTCTGATAATGAGTGTCCCATTTGTAACACCAGCACTATGTAGGAAATTTCTAGCTCTTTTGATCAATCATTCTCAAGTCCATCCTATTGGATCAATTCCTTATGTTCTGATACAAAATTAAATGACATAATAAAGAATAATATTTGAACTCCATAGGTGTGTTGTTCTCCCTTATTTTCAAAAATCCATTATGCAATTTCTTCTCAATATATAATGTAAAATCATACTCAACATTAACCTCTAGATTCTATATTCTCATGGCCATCATCATCATGCTAACTGGCATTCTATATTGGGCATCAAGTCCTATCACTTGACAGAAAGAAAAATTATGAAAAGATTCCCCATCTGGACTCTAGGTTTTCCAAATGTCACATCAAATTACAAATGTATTTGTCAATGTAATTTTTGTCCATGGCAAGTCAATCGCTTTTCATAGTTTGAAAATATTTAAATACATTCATCTGCACATGAAAATTTATACTAATTTTTCCATTAAGCTACTCTATTAATTAGAATTAATTGAAGATTAATTAATTTGAAAGAAGAGTTCCTGGAGGTTAAGAGGAGGCACCAAGAATGTTGTGCAAGATATTGAACTATGCTAGTAGAGGAAACAAGGCCCAATTTTAACTCAAAACTAGATATTTTAATAGATATTTATGCATATGTATATACAGTTCGCTTTCGAGTTGAAATTATCATTTGGGGAGATAAAATCTTGGCTCTAATTTTAACTATATTTTTCCTATTACAACTACATTTTTGCTTGAGTATCTTCAATTTACATTTTACATTGTTTTTGTATTATACATTTTATCAAATATTTTCTTATTTTTTTATAAAACTTATAATGTTGGAAAAAAATATTGAATGATTTATATATATTTTGTATAGGTAACAATGAAAGCACTCCAACTATTTTTAAAATATTAATAATTATACTTATTCACCTTATTATAAATTGTATCATATTGTATGTTACATACTCATTAGATCTTGGATGTCTCACATTAGATGTTATGTAATAACTCAAAATAACAAACTTCACTATATATTCAATTTTAATTAAGTTTCAATATTTCAACTTTTAACTCTAAAATGCACAACTCAAAATGTGGATGATGTTTTGTCTTTTCATTAAAAAATATATATAATAGTTCTTTGTGAGGACTTACTTTTAGATTCCATTATCTTAAATAAGATTATAGAAATTTTATTTTGTCAATAAATATTATTATTTTTAATTAAATTAAGTTTTAATATTTGATGTGAACATTACAATTCACAAATATTTTGTTAGTTTTTATTCGTAAGATAGTATAATTTTCACCCAAGTTAATAATATTTTAACTTTAATTAATCATAATAAATCTTTCATAATTAGAGTGACTTTTATTTAGAGAATATTCAGTGTACAATTTAAAATTTGGTAAATTTAAGATAAATTTTAAAAATTAGGACAACCCAAAATGAATATAAAATTAAGTTAAATTATAGAAAATTCAAAAAAATTATGTCTACTTTTTTAAATTTAGAATAAATTTAATATAAATTAATATATATATATATATATATATATATATATATATATATATATATATATATATTAAATTAGTAAAAATATGAACATGAAATTTAGAAAACTTTAAGTAAATTATAAATTTTAAATTAAATCATGAAAATTCAAAAATTAAGAAATATTTGAAAAAAATTAAAAATTGATAAAATTTATGACAAATTAAAGATTATATTAAATTATGCAAAATTCAAAATAAATAAATAATTTATTAAAAAAAATTGAAAAATAATAAAAAGTATATTTTAAAATAAAAAAATAATACCAATTTTTCAAAATTTAAAAAAATTAAAGAAAATTCAGATAAATTTAAAGAAAATTCTGACAAATTTTTTAATAAAAAAATCTAAATCCAAAACATATAATAATATAAGAAAACTTTAAAAATTTAGATTCACATTTAAAAAAAAAAAAAATTAAATTAAATTAAATTATCCAAACAATACTTAAAGTGAATCTGATAGCTTTGAGAAAATAAAAATAAAAAAATTGTTAAAAATTTAGAAATTAAAAAATTGGGCTAAAGTAGACAGTCGTCTGCTGCGCCGACTTTGCTTTGCGGTCATCCGTTGTCCTCGCTGTCATCTGTCTTCGTTATCCCTTTCCCTTCCCTGTGCTTCAATAATTGTGGGTCCGTCATCTACGGGGAGTTCCCTGCGTTATCTATTTCCTTCCCTGTGCTTTAATGAGGTAGGGCAGTTTCAGAATCATGGGATGTGTCCTGGCCGTGGCAGCCAAAATAAACCAGGAGGATATCTCTGGTTTGGCTCGACTCTACTTTCGATTCTGACTAGATGAAAAGAAACCTAGTTAAATCTTCACCCACTAGGACAGTGTTTTGACTTCTACCTCTTTCTCCAGATTGTTCTATCCTTTTCAGAATCTTTACCCTTATAAATCATTCTTCTCTAGAAACGCTCTAAGCTCCTCTAAACTTCTCCAAATACTCTATAAATCAATCATTCACCCCCCTTATGCATTGCGTTTCCAAATCCTTTATAAATCAATCGGTCACCCCCTATGCATTGCAACGCAGGTCCCTCTCCGATCTGATGGTAAATTCAGTATTTTTATTAATAATATTGTGCACATGTCTTTTGTCATGGCATCAGAGCCAGGTTGCGTGTATTCCCTTTCCCTGTCCTGGCTGTGTTCTGCCACAGCCCAAATATCCTCTGCGGCTACTGGTTGGTATCCTCCAGTCCCAGCCGCTGCCCAAATTTATCTACCGTCTGATATCCTCTGTGCATCTATTTGCATTGGTGTTTGACTGTGCAGAGCAGTCACTTCTTTTTGTAGCTTTTGATTCTGAATCGATTCAAAGGAGCTCTAATACAAAGGAAGTCTGCTGCGCAGGCGAAGAGGAAATCTGCTGCCCAGAACTTATATCACAACAGGTGAACACAGTGAACCGACGGGCAACTGTTCCGCTAAAGCACAGTGGCCCGCAGACAGAGGATCGACGCTTGCCGCAGGTTATGGTAATAAGCCCAACGGAATCCTTTTTTCTTCGGTGGTAAAGGTTCATCAAATTAAAGTAAGTCAAATCCTGTCATTCGGCAAAGCTTCGTTTAAAAACACTTTAATCTTTTTTATCCTTGAAGTGAGTTTGCTTTTATCCTCCTCCTCTTCTTTTTAAAAAATAGTGTTCATTACCTTTCAATGTATACATTTAAACATGTTTTTTGAAAATAGTGTTCATTACCTTTTAACGGATACATTCTAACATGCTTTTAATAGAAGTAAAAGTGGGTTTTGAAAGGGGTATACCCAGTACAAACATAGAAAACATCGTTTAAAAAAAATAGATTGTATGCATATATTTTTATGATTATGTTCATATAATCAACAAATCTTTAAAAAACAGAAAATAATGTAATTAACTTGATTTTTAAAACAATTTGTACTATTCATCAAAACATGCGTACTCTATATTAATTTATAATTTCAAGAATAATCAATATACTTCTCACTCAATAATCAATATACTTTTAGAGGTGTCTAGTCTAAAAAACATATTTTTAGATATTTGAATTTAAACATTATATATGTTTGAAAATTGAATTTTTGACTGTAATTTACCATTATTGTAAAATGTCATTGGACAATCAAACATTTCATTTAAAAACATATAAATGTATTTATAGAGAGGCTTATCTTTGGACAATCAATTATTCAACTTATGTTTTTAGAGAGGCCCAGAGTGAACTTGGTTGAGTAATGAGTATAACTAGCGGTTGCCCTGAAGGGGCAAAGAAAGTCGGAGGAATTGTATATTTTTGTTTTGCGATTATATATATATATATATATATATATATATATATATATATATATATATATATATATATATATATATATATATATATATATGATAATGACCCAACAACTATTGAGTTGTTCACACAATACCTATTGACTTCTTTTTCCCTGAACCAGTACCAACTTTTCCATTCCCAGTTGTTACGATGTCTATCCCACAACTTTGATAATCAAAATCACTATTAAGAGAAATTTATCAAGTATTTACATTCTAGAAGAAATAAGCATTCAAATTATGTATATCTATGTAACAAGAACTAACAGTCATAACAATTAGAAAATTTTTAATTATAAACTAAGATTAAGCACAAAGATATAGCCATAATCATTGTACAATATAAATCAAAAAATCGTTGGACGTTAAGTTATCACTCACAGTTACTCCAAATGTACAAGTTACATTGGAAGGAATGTATTAATTTTTCCTTTTCATTTATGGTTAATATAGATCTTTGTTGATGAATATGGGAATGGAATCTATGAACAACACTTCATATATTAAATAAAAGTCTTTGTTTTGAGTATTTATATTTCTGAGCAAATATATTGTATTATTTTCTTGAGCACTTGGTTATTATATTTGGTCAGTATTATTTTAACAGATTTCAGTGTAGTGTTAGAACTTCCATTTATTTTGTTTCAATTGGTCCCAGAGTAGGTTGTAGGAATTTAATTATGTAGGTAGCAATTTCAACTTAATAGTACCAACTTTAGATTCTATCTTACACTATTTAAAGGAGACAACTATGATTATTGGAGTGTTAAGATGAAAACCCTACTATTATCCCAATATCTTGGGAAATTAGTGGAAATGAGATACACAAAACCTATAGATCAGAATGCTCTAAATGCTTTAACAACAAAATAATGAACTTAGTTGAAATAATATAGAAAGAAGGACAATTGATCACTATTTGTTATCCAATCTGCATTGGATATTTCAAATTTCCCTCATATTGCTAGTATGAAAAAATCAAAGGATGTATGGGAGGCTTTATAGATCACATATCACGGTTCTAACAAAGTTAGATTAGTAAGACTTAAATCCTTAAGAAGAGATTTTGAAAATTTAAGGATGAAATAAGCTGAGTCCATTCAAGATTTTATTACTACGACTGAATGTGTTCTGAATCATCTTAGAATTAAATGGGAAGCAATTACAAAATAAAAAATTGTAGAGAAGATGTTGAGATCTCTTCTTGCTAAATTTGATCCAGTGGTGATAGCCATTGAAGAAATCAAAAATCTCACCACCTTCAAAGTGGTAGAGTCGGTTGGTTCTTTACATTCTCATGAGGAGCATATGGAGTGTTCGACAGAGAGTTTAATGCAAGCTTTCTGGTCTATAGTGAATGTTGAAGACAAATCTACAACTTCTTTTTCTGAAATAAATAAATTTCAAGGGGAGCCTTCTAATAATAGAATACATGGTAGAGGAAGGGAAAGAATCATTAATAGAGGAAGAGATGAAATTTTTGAGGATCAGAGAAGCATCCAGTGCAAATATTGTGAATGTTATGGACATTATGAATTTGAGTGTAGAAAGAATAAATTTGACTTGAACAAGTCAAGAACCAACTATATTAAAGAGTCCTTTGAAGGTCCTAGTCACTCCATATTCTTCACATGTAGTTTGGTGAATGAAAATTAAAAACATGTGTGGTTCTTAGATAGTAGCTACTCTAATCATATGACATTTAAATATGATCATTTTGTCAAATTAGATGCATCTTTAAGAAGTCAAGTAAAATTTGGTGATGATAAAGAGGTTGATTTGATGGGAAAAGGTACCCTTATTGTAAAAACTAAGCAAGAATAAACTACTTATTTCATGATACTTTGCATGTGCCCAAATTATAGCATAAACTTTTAAGTATTGGGAAGTTTTAGTAAAAAATTATAAAATTGTGTTTGAAGATAATTACTACAAAATATTTTATAAATTAACTAATTATCATCTTGTATCAAAGGTTCCTATGACAAAGAATATGTTATTTCCTCTCACATTACATTTTTTTACTATAGATGCCTTCAAATAAACCACAAATGATTCATGATTATGGCATCAATGTTATTGATGTCTAAATTTTCAAAGATTAAATTTACTTAAAAAAGACTAATATGGTGAGAAAACTTCCAGTAATTTAGGTAAAACAAGTTTTTTCATGGTGTGTACTTGGAAAGAAATATCAAGATAGTTTTCTGGTGAACAAATCTTGGAGAGTAAAATCTCCTCTAGACCTTGTGCATGTTGACATTTATGATGCTATGCAAGAGGAAAATTTTAGTAAGAGTCTTATTTACTATCTTTTGTTGATGATTTTTCTTGCCACACAAGGATTTATTTTCTTTAGCATAAATCTAAAGCTTTTGAATGCTTCAAAATTTTTAAAGCTATGGCTAAAAAATAGAGTATTATCTCAAAATACTCAAGATAAATAGAGGGCGAGAATTGACTTCATTCTTTTTTGTAACAAAAATGGCATCAAGAGACATCTTACTACAACCTATAACTCCCCAACAAAATGGTATTTTAGAAAGAAATAACCATACCATTATTGAAATGGAACAAAGTATGTTGATATAAAAAAATCATTCAAATTGTTATTGTGGAGAAGTAGTGGCAAAAGAAGCATACATATTGAATCAAAGCCCCACAAAAGTAATTCACAATATTACTTCAAAGGGAGCTTGGATTGGTCACAGGAATTTAGTGGCTTGTCTTTTTATATTTGGTTGTGCTGCATATATTCATATTCTAATTCAAAAGTGAAAGAAGTTGGATGGAAAATCCTAACCTTGTATCTTTAGTGGATATTTTGATATAATTAATAGATACATCTTCTATAATCTTGACACAAAGAAATGGATTGTTATTTTGGATGTGGTTTTTGATGAAGGGGGAGAATGACAATGGCAAAAAGGTGTACAATAAAAAACACCACCAATAATAATGGACATAGAAGATGGAAATGGTTTTCCTCTCCCCACAAGCTCAAGTGGAAGTTCAAGCCCCAATAGTATCTCAAGTTTGATCTCTCCAAGGTCAAGTTCACCAAGTTCATCTACTAACACACCTTCAAGTGGTATTTCAAGTTCAACATCAAGTAGAAACTCTTCAAGAAAGGTATGGAGTTTAAATGAAATTTATCAAATGAGTAATGTGAACCCATTTGCTAATTTTACTTTGCTTAGTACAATTCAAGTTGAACCCTCTATATATGAAGAATAAATGAAAGACAAAATATGAATTGATACTATGAATGATCAAATGCAAGCAATAAATAAAAATAATACATAAGAATTATTGCAACTTCCAAATGACCAAAGAGTGATTAGTGTCAAATGGATTTATAGGGTGAAATATCATGCTGATGGTTTTGTGAAAAGACACAAGTCAAGACTAGTTGTCAAGGGATTTGAACAAATACTTGGAGTAGATTATTCAAAAAAAATTGTTCCAGTTACAAGAATTGATACAATAAAACTTATTCGACTATTGCTACACTCTAACAATCCTGCTGGGTTAAACATAGAAATACATGATTTTTATTTTTTAATAAAACACATATATCAATAATATATTAAAACATGATAAACTATAAAGACCATAATAAATATTCAAGGTGTGTTAATAAAAATAATAATAATACATCACATATCACTAATCTCTAATTTCATGAGAGTACACCTCATACTACAAATATAGAAAGTAATTACATTGACTCAATCACAATTGATACAAGTATACAACCATTACTTTCAATATACAATAACAAGTAATTAATACTCTCATGAATTTACTAAATAATAAATAAAAAATAATATAATGTACTTATCAGATACATGGCTTCCTAAAGTATAGTTCCCAAATTCAAGTATCTTTGGTAATCTCAAATTTCATCTCGAAAAGTAATACTACTGTGGGGAGGAAGAGCATCATTTAAGTTATTTTCCACACCAATCATGGAATAATGATCTTGTGCACTAATACCATCAAAAAATGGCCCTCCCTTCATGGATAAATAGATAGTAACAATATGAAAATCCAAAGAGACAAACAAGTACCCATGTGATGCATGATTCTAAACTAAACATGTAGTGTATCATAGAAATCTATCTTATTGCAAGATATTACAAAAATATGTGAATCACACTCATGAAGTGATAATGTTTCACTAAACATTCTTTATCCTAAAGATCTAAAAGTAATAAATAATAATGATCTAGATCAATCAAATTCATACACACCATTTGATTAGACTACTTTCATCTATCATTGTGACACTAGTAATCTAATGAAGTCCACTCCTTACTCTTTATCAACAATGCAGATTAGTTGAATACAATTCAACCACATGTTTCATTTAGTTTACTTCATATTTTCAAAAACAAAATATAACATGTCAAACATAGGAGTAATCAAAGCATACATTTATTCCATCAAATATATAAGTGAATCTTACATTTTTTTCTATCTCATAATAGAAATAATTACTACAATTTATATCATCTAGGTTAATAGACATTTAACTACATATTTTCACTATTACAATAGTTTTCAAATAAGATACACCCTGTGATAACCCATATTATTATAGTCTAGTGTTTTAAGACATTACTACAAGTTTTCCATAATTAGTCACACAAAGTAGACTTATATACATGCAAATATGAGCTTCTATTTAAGCATTTAGAGTTAACAAGTCAAGTCACAGTTCCCATGAAAAATGATAATATACTAATTTAATAACCACTAAATTTTCAAGGTTGTATGCCTGCATACATAAGTTCTACTAATTATCTCAAAACACACACTACTCATAGTGATAACCAATAATGAAAGCATATAATTAGTCAAATATAGAAGTGAGTTTGGGCATAGTAATTATTGTATGTATTGTGTAGGTATAACATAAATTTAAACTGTAGTACTCTATGATATCCCATACTATCACAAGTTCTCAACTACATAGAAACATACAACCCAAACTTACGATTTCAAGAATCAGGTGACACACATACATAAAAGAAATTAAGCAAGTATGGTTTATACCATGCAAGTATACCCTAAGTCTAAACATCATAATAGTATTCAAGGAAATATAATTAATTAGCATGCATCATAATGCACCTTTATATGCTAAATATATCCAATCATTTATACATAGTAACAACCTCATAACATGTATTGAACTCAAGTATTCAATGCAGAATATATATATAAAAATAGTTAATTAGTCATGTACAGAGAAAAAGAGGACTCATAAGCCCGTTATGGTATTTCATTTTCATAATCAATTTTGTTTTTAGGGGAATGTTTCAAAGGTTATATTCTATTATTCTTAAAAAATTAATGACTTACTCAATTTATCTATTCAACTATATGTATAATCCCCATATATGAGCATTTTGACACTACTATATGCTCCACATGTAGGTGCTATAATGTCATGTAATTACTAAACCATGGTTTATCATTTTTAAGTAAAACTACTAAGCCTCAAAATCAAGATAATAAAATAGTCATTTATACATGGAAAACACACTTTTGTTTTTAATAGCTAGAATATCTAGAACATTACTTCTTCCAAAACATAAAAAGTCTAGTCTAGCATTTGTAAAACATTTAGAGGTTCATAAGCAGGCATTCACTTAAGTAATTATTTTAATTCAGTTAATACTTCACTTGTGGATTAAAACTGCAAGAATATACCTCTATGTTTTAAATACTCTAATAGATATATTCACCCTAAATTTATGCATTTAATAACCTATAACTTACTCTATTGTTTGTTTTATATTTCATACTTTTAACTCTCAAATTATATTATGATAAGCTACCCATACCTATCATGATAAACACTTTGATGAGTTTTCTAATATATATATATATATATATATATATATATATATATATATATATATATATATATATATATATATATATATAATTAATGCAAAGGGTAGAAAACTCATCAAAGTGTTTATCATGAAAGGTATGAGTAGCTTACCATAATATAAATTGAGAGTTAAAAGTATGAAATATAAAACAAACAATAGAGTAAGTTATAGGTTATTAAATGCATAAATTTAGGGTGAATATATCTATTAGTGTATTTCAAACATAGAGGTATATTCTTGTAGTTTTAATCCACAAGTAAAGTATTAATCAAATTAAAATAATCACTTATGTGAATGCTTGCTTATGGTCCTCTAAATGTTTTACAAATGCTAGACAAATGTTTCAAAGGTTATATTCTGTTATTCTTAAAAAAATTAATGACTTACTCAATTTATCTATTCAACTATAGGTATAATCCCCATATATGAGCATTTTTACACTACTATATGCTCCACATGTAGGTGCTGTAATGTTTTGTAATTACTGAACCATGGTTTATCATTTTAAGTAAAACTACTAAGCCTCAAAATCAAGATAATAAAATAGTCATTTATACATGGAAAACACACTTTTGTTTTTAATAGCTAGAATATCTAGAACATTACTTTTTCCAAAACATAAAAAGTCCAGTCTAGCATTTGTAAAACATTTAGAGGTTCATAAGCAAGCATTCACTTAAGTAATTATTTTAATTCAGTTAATACTTCACTTGTGGATTAAAACTGCAAGAATATACCTCTATGTTTTAAATACAATAATAGATATATTCATCCTAAACTTATGCATTTAATAACCTGTAACTTACTCTATTGTTTGTTTTATAATTCATACTTTTAACTCTCAATTTATATTATGATAAGCTACCTATACCTATCATGATAAACACTTTGATGAGTTTTATACCCTTTGCATTATATATATATATATATATATATATATATATATATATATATATATATATATATATATCTGTGTGTGTGTCTTAGATAACACCTACGATTAAACTTATTACAATAGATAATCTAATGAGTTTATTCAACTATTTATATAATGAAAAGGAGTTAACACCTAAGCTAGAAAACTAAAAATCTGTACAAGAGTTCCCATGTTCTAGTTTAAATGTTTATAGTGGTAGAATAAATAATCCAATGTTCTATGCTTACAATCATTCCAAAAATAAGGATATCATTATTTGGGAAAATGAATCATTTTTACAAGCACATCCTTAAGCATAAATAAAAATACATATTTACAAGTTTACATCCCTAGTCATAGATATAAACAATTATACATATATCTTGTGTAAAATATTGTATACACCATGTTGGTATTACTTATATTATTTATCAAATAATAAGCTCCCTACTTTTATAATCATAATAATATTATATCTTTATTGGATCAGGAATATTGAAATTTTTCCATAGTATGCGTTTAAACTTTATGGCAACACCATGCTAATTGCAATGATTGGATATAACCCGCGTTTTAAAATCTAAATCCTTGATAAGATGGTTAAATGTTAAAATTAACTATATTTAACCAAGTTAAATTTATTTATCGCAAAGGTTTAATAATGCATGCTGAGGTGGAAAAGTATGGCAATGCCCAACTTGATATAGCATTTTAATTTATGGATCAGATACATACTTATTTAGTAACCAAAATACTTAATTCTAGAAAATCGAATTACCTTATTTGGCTAAATATTACCAACTCAATTCGTTGTATTTGAAAATTTTGATAGCGCCACCAAAAGTTGTGACACCTTGTATACTATGTAGTTAAAAATTCTATTAATTAGCGAAAGAAAGTTTCAGTGAAGTATTTTATTTTTCTAAGACAACTCCCAGTAATGCCTTATAGATATGCAGATATTCACTTATATTTTTTATCGCGATATCATACTTAATCAAAGAAATTAATTATAAGGTTGAAAAATTATCATAGTCTAGTATTGTTGTTCGCTTTGATTAATATAGGTCTTAGAAGCATGCAATGACTTTTATAATAGATTGGGATAAGTTAAATATGCCCATACAATGATCTAGCATCAAGGATCTACATAACTATGAATTTATACATAGCTCCTTATCATACACTAAAAGACTAATTTAATAATTCCATTACAGACCGAACCACCTCATAGATCTTGACCAAGTAGTTATATAGAAAACTAATTTTAGTGCTACAAAACACCTAAAATCTGAGTTTTATATAAACCTTATAATATGTAGGACTGACATTGAGTTCCCCCATGCCCAACTATTTACACAGACCAAACTAACATGTCTTAATTTCTTGTTATCAATCAAGGTCTTATTTTTAGCTGACACATAATAAAATATATGTAAAATGTCAACACAGACATTAGCTATAAATTTGTATCCATATAATTTTGCAAATATAACTTATATAGTAGTATATCCATTAATATGCTTTGATATCCTAATACTAAGCCTGAGATTTATATAGCACAGTTTTAATAAGCTTTGATATCAATTATGGATATAATATTCTTAATAATGTCTGTATATTCCTGGATATAACACCATACACAGATATAATTGTGATGTTAATGATTAGGGATCAATAAACATCATACAATTATCAATTATCATATTAAATCACAACATATCATTAATCGAGTTTATGGTTTTTATAATGGTATAAACAATATAACAATGATAGTATTCCCTATTAATAATTATGATATAATATAGCTATGAAATTCCTTGGCTTTGATATCCATAACATATATATAGTATAGAATCTAATATTCCATTATAACATAGTTTTTATAAACCTATATACATGTATATTTGAGTTCTAAAGAAAAACATACAGATATTCACAAGATAGAATCAACCAAAATTTTCATACAAATATATTCTAAAATTTGAAAACATTGCCTAACTACCAAATTTAGTGATTAATCCCCTTTTTCTCCTTCCTTTATTTTCCTTAAGCCCTCCTTGTTTCCAATGACCTAAACTCATATGATATTTTTTTTTCCTTTTAAAAAATTCATTCCTTAATAAAGTGGTGTGCCTTTTTCTAGCTTTAGACTTTTTTTGTTTTAATATTTTAAACTTTTTTTTAAGATTTTCTAATTTTAATCCTTTCTTTTTGGTTTTTGTCCTTATTAAATATTATCCTCTTTTTAATTCTTTTATTTTTGCTTTATTCCCTTCCTCATGAGCTTTAGCTAAATCTCCTCTCTTCTCATTTTTCCTTTTCCAAGGAAATTTCTAATTTTTTTAATATATTTTAAGATAATTTAAATATGGAATGCTAAACTCCGTAATTTTTATAGAATTAACATCTAAAGTAAAATAGAATGTAGAATTCTATGATGGAGTAGAATTACTTAATATATTAATTTAATAACAATAGATATTTATATACATAATTTAATTGGTTTAGATAGTTACCAAACTTATAACTACCAACTAATCATTAATTGTTATGCCACCTAATCACGTAAAAATGCATGTAACTGATGCTGCATAATTACAAACTAAACAATGTAATACCTAATGTTTCAACATTCCCCCCTTTATTATATTATTTCTACATAGTGGTCCCCCCTTTATTATAAACACTGTAAAAAGATTTACACTCTCTACGTATTTTTCTCACTTTTTCAGTTGGCATACCATATTTGTGGCTTCAAGGTCTTGGTGTCACCTTGATTTTTCCTTACAGGATTACCAAAAACTTGGAAGTGTCAGGAACACTTCTCTCTACTAACAACTTTAGTGGTTTCTCATATTATGAGGATTACCACAAACCCATATGGTTTTCTATTGTAGGTTGACCACGAACCTAGAGGGTTGCAGGAGGTTTCTACTACATTTTGGTGGTTTCTCAGATTACCTCAAAATGTATTTCAATAACCAAGTGATACTTTGGTGATTTTTCTCCCCACAATGTTATTTTTTTTGAGGTACCAAATTGGAAAATAGTGCTCAGTAACTTATTTAAAAACACACTACAAAAACATAAAATAAACACACCAAAATTTGTCACCATAGAAAATGGTGTGACCACATCATAGATGACTCATGAGAGGATGACAAATGTCATCTATCCACCATTTATCCTCTAGCCTCAAGTAGATGAAGCTGCTTCACTCAACCGATGAAAATTTGAAGCTCAGTTACATTTGGAGAAATCCCCGCCCCCCACAGTTTGGACCTATTTGATATTTCATGACATATGACACATGATGTCACATACAAATGATACTGCATCCTTGTACAAACAATTAACTTTGATTTTAACATTTTAATATAAAAATTTACACTTTGACTCATGATGTCGATGTATCCATACAAGAGATTTTTCACATTTTTAACATTATCAACAATGAACCCAAAAATATTGACACACAAATAGACTTTAATATTGGGAATGGACCTAAAAACATATAATGAAAGACTTGTGGGTTTGACCATATACAAATATTAAAGACTTAATGGACTTACAATAAAAGTCTTACTAACATATGTGTAGGAATGACATTTATTAGATTAAATAAAATCATAAACATGCATTGTATTTACCACTAATCTTGACACAGGAGAGAAAAACTATTAATATTATATATGATCGACCTTCATAGATATGCCAAAATCCCAACACGTGATTCAGAATAAGATATCAATGCTTTCATTAGATCTAATAGTTGTGGCGTAATGTATTCCATGGTGGAGATGCCAAGGATGACACATGGCTGAGCAAAGGATTATTATTTGGAGAAATGATGACATGGATATCATAGGTCTACATGTAATTTGATTTGTGTATCTTCAAATTGTTTAATTAATCTACACATGAAATAATGATACCAAAATGATGATCTGCAACTTCATTGTTTATCTTACTTCTCCTTTAAGACTCTTGAAGTTATTTTGCATAAGGAATGGCACACTTATTACAACATCGATCTGGCAAAGTATTGAACACACATGATTCTATTAGAAAAACAAAAACTCCATAATCCAAGATGTAAAGAGCTGTCACCATTTTTTTGTTATTTGACAACACTAAGGGTTTAGATGCATATATGATTGTATACACCATACTATGGATTTAATTCTAGTAGAATGTAATCAACAAATATAATATCAATTGTTGAAAGACAACAATACTAAATCTCAACTTGAAAGAGATAAATCTAGAGTTAGAAGAAAACAATAGAATAAAATGCAGATAAAGATGGTATAATTGAATGGTGGTGACACTTGACTGAAGCTCATTAGAAATGATGGAAGTTGGACATAAAATATTCATCAATAGGGCACTATAAAATGAAATGCTTTCCCCTTACAATTAAATTAAACTTTCATTATATGCACAAAAATTATAGTGCTCTGATACCAATGAAGTAAAATAGAATGTAGAATGCTATGATGGATAAAAATTCATTAATAGATTTATTTAATAATAATAGGTATTATATACATAATATAATCAGTTTAGATAGTTACCAAACCCATAACTACCAATTGATCACTAACTGTTATGCCACTTAATCACCTAATAAATGCATGTAATCGATGATGCATAGTTAGGAACTAAATAATGTAATATCAAAATTTTCCAACAACATCCACTTATATTTTAATAATTTTAAATGGCATTTTCAAAATTTACAAACATCCCATGTTTTTAATTTACCTTTGTCAAAAGTATTCCTACCAACATTAATGACAAGCGTGTCACATAACTAAAAGAAGTCAGTATGACATTTGCCTAAAATGAAAAACCATAAAAAAAATAACCCAAGTAGGAGATAAACACACCATAATCAATTATTTTTAATGTATTTTTATCATATACTATATATTGTGGTGTGTGTAGGGTTCTACCAGCTCTTTTTAGACCTTCAATGTTGTAAACTACATCAGCCTCTTGGATAATGCTTTCCCTCCAACATGCCCTGAGGGATGAGTTCTTCTACATCCACCCAAAAACACATATGTAATTATATCATACCACATGATACATATTGATCCGAGCAACAATTCATATGATAATTCATGTGACAGTTCTACCCCAATTGATGACAAAACTTCTGGGAACCATAACTTTTGCACTGTAGCTCCAATTGCCTCACCGTTTGAATTGTTAGAAAGATAAAAATGAGTATAATTCCATGAAATAACATAGATATTTTTTCCATCAATTTTTAACTCTGAAAACCCAATGAAAGTTCCCCAAATTTCAATTTTAGTAGTGTAGTCTAAAAATAGTAAGTTTCTAAAAGTAGTAATTCCTTGAATTCTATATTGTTTTAAAGCATGGAAGTCAAACCAATTAATCTCCCTTTATATTGGTGACCTTCAACATCCTCCTCTAATTTAAAAATTGGTATAAATGAAGATGTAACCCAAATATGAAAAATCAAACATCTCTTCCTAGAGATAAGCATATAGTTGTAATGTGATGTTGATTAATAATACATCTCTTCTTAGAGAATTCATTGTTACTATGTTATTTATATGTTCTTGAAATATTTATCAACTAAAAATTTTGAGTTTTAGACCAATGGTATCATAGTGGTTTGTCTTGAGAGTGTATGATCCTAAGGATGAGGTCAAGCTACAAGAAGTTTGGGTGGAAAATAAAAGAGCTTCCAAACTATCCACCTATTCACTCTAAATGACTTAAAATGGTGGATGACATAGAGACATACAAGAAAATTGTGAATGAAGCCCTCCAATGGAAAGAAGCATATATGATGCAATAATTTACCAAAATTATTCAACAACTCTTGATGGGAAATTTTGGCTCCTCAGCTACACTTCCTAGCTCCTCATCAATGGAACATCCTTTCAGTGCTCCAACACCCTTTAAGGTTCAAGTGAATTTTTATATTCCTACATTTGAAGGCAAAATCAATGCTGATGTAGTAGAAATTTTTTTAGATCAATTGTCTTCCTACTTCTCTATAAATAAATTCACCGATGGAGAAAAGATTACTTTTCTCTTTTGAAAGCATCATTTCCCATGAAAAAATGGTGGGAAGTGTATAAAAAGAGGTTCAATATAGATGACATTGGCCTTAAGGTTGAACCTACCTGGGATGATTTCATGGAAGGAGTGAAAGAAGAATACTATCCCATTGGAGCATATGATGTTCTATACATACAGTGGCAACAACTTCACCAAGGTAAGGAACAATCTATTCAAGATTCCATAGATATTTTTAATTCTTTATCTACAATATTAGGTATCTAAGCAAGTGAGAAACATAAGACTCTCAATTATCATGGTGGACTACAATGGTACATATGGGGAGAAATTAAACTCTTCAATTTGGAAACCCTCAGTGAGGCATATAAATTCATAGTGAAGATTGAGTAGAAGCATGGCAGAAATAATATGAAGAGTCAACCCTCAAAATGGAAAAGTGACAAGGAAGGTCAAACATGAGGCCAAAATTGGAATCAAAATGAGTTTCAGGATAAGAAACCCTAGAAGGGGAAGGCTAGAAAATGGTGTGATTAGCACAAAATTGGAACTCACTCCAGTAAAGAATTTTGAGCAATCAAGTCACTACTTTTTGAGTGACAATGATTGACAGCTACTACTCTATCTCATACACAACCCATAGTTGAAGAGGATGAAGAATAAATTATAGATGTTGAGCCCCACACCTTTGCCACTTCATCACAGACCCATGAGGAAAGACTAGATGACAAGGAAAGATTTTTTCACTCCAAATTATAGCTAAAAGGTAAGTCTCTACATTTCATTCTTGATAATGGGAGTCAAAATAATTTAATCTCTGCTAAAGTTGTGAAAAGTTTAAATCTATCCATGAAGCCTCATCTAAAGTGATACAATATTAGATGGTTAAGCCCAGGGAGAGACCTTTGTCTCACCCATCAGTGTCTTCTTTCATATGAAATAAAACCTTTCCAAGATGAAGTCTTGTGTGATGTGTTCAATCTAGATGTTTGTGATATAGTCCTTGGTCAGCCATTTATGTATGATTGATATGGCATCTATGAATCATGAACCTAAAGAATCACCCTCACTCTTAGAACATGGCACTATAGGGTACTAGAGGTACCACCTCCCACATCTGTCTCCTTGATTAGTGCCAAAAAATGTAATAAATTGCTCGAGAAGACAAAGCAATTTTTTCTCATGGTGGTCAAACCATAGAAATACAAGAAGGCTGATGTTGCAGTCTTGACTACATAATCGACACAACAAGAAAAGTAGATAGTATGAATCATAGGAGAATATGATTACTTATTCAAGTCACCCATAGGAATTCCACTACATTTCCATGTAAAACATTCTATCGATTTGATCCTAGGATCACCTTTGCCTAATATCCTTGTGTATTGTAGATCAGTTTTGGAGAATGATGAGATAAAAAGATAGATTCAAGAATTGATCCAAAAGGGTCACATCAAGCCAAGATTTTCACCCTATGCTAGCCCAATTGTCTTGCACCAAGAAAGATGGAACATGGAAGCTTTGCATTGACTACCAAGCCCTAAATAAAATCACTATGAATAATGGCTACCCTCTCCCCAAGATTGATGACCTACTGGACCAACTCTGTGGTGTGAATTTTTTCACCAAAATTGATCTCAAATCTAACTATTACCAAATTCCCATTGATCCCACCAATCTCTTGAAGACTGAATTCAAATCTAAGGAGGGAATCTTTGAATGGTTGGTTATGCCTTTTAGCTTTACTAATGCACCTGCAACCTTCATGAGGATGATGGATGACATCCTACGACCCTTTATCAACTCATTCATGGTTGTCTACCTATATGATATATTCATCTACAATAGAACATGGGAGGAACATTTGCAACATGTTTGTAAGGTGCTTCAAACTATTCTAGAGCACAAGTTATATGCAAATCTTGACAAATGCACATTTTGGATGACAACAATTTAGTACCTCATGTACATTGTGAATGAGGAAGGGGTCCATGTTGATCCAATAAATATTTGGGTTATTCAAGAATATCCCACACCAAGGACCCTCACAGAACTTCATAGCTTCTTGGGTCTTGCAAATTTCTATCATAAGGTTTGATTTTATATTTTCACATGTTGCTTGGTCACTAACCCAAGTGACTAAAGGAGGAGCCAAATCTACATTTTAGTGGGGTGAAATACAAAAAAAGGCATTTGAGAATTTGAAGAACAAACTTTGCTCAACCCTTGTTCTTACCTTACCAGATTTGCATCAACCTTTTGAGTTGATGATAGATGCATATAAATATGCCATGGGATCTATCATCATGCAACATTAACATCTTGTTGCATATCATAGTGAAAATTTCACTGATACGGTCAGGAAATATCTGACATATGATAAGGAGCTCTATGCCATTATGTAAGCCTGTAAACAATGGAAACACTACATCTTGGGGAAAGAGATGGTCATCCACACTGACCATAGACCATTGGAATTCAACCAAACCTAGAGAAAACTATGAAACGAGAGGCACCAAAAGTGGTCGACATATCTTCAACAATTATATCTAAGCATCAAACACAAAAAGGGGAGCTCAAATATAGTGATAGATTGTCTGATCCATCCACCAATTACTATACTCACAATAATTATTGACCTGTGTGGACATGAGACTGCCACTCAGGGTGCTCTATATGAAGCAAATCCTACCTTTGCTGATATATATCAGGTGATTCAAAAAGGTAAGCATGTTTCTAATTTATATTTGGATTATAATGTCCTCTATCATATGGGGCACATCTGTGTTCCATCCATAGAACAATATAAGATGATATGGGAAGAATAGTCTAGTAGGATAACTGGACACTTTGGTATAGAAAAGACATTGGTAGTTCTTCAAAAACACTTCTACTGGCCTCATATGTGAAAGGATGTTGAAAGATATCTCAAATCTTGCACCCCATGTGTGATAGCCAAGCCAAAAAATAAGAAGCAAGGATTGTACATGCCATTATTAAAACATACTAGGCCTTGGGAATCTATCTCAATAGATTTTCTCTTATATTTTCCCACCTCAAAGCATGGTAAGGACTGTATTTTTGTGGTATTTGATAATTTTTTAAAAATGGCTATGATGATTACTTGTAAGAAAAATATATTTACAGAATAAACTACTCAACTATATTTTAGTGATGTATGGATCCATTTTGGTCTCCCCAAGTCCATTGTCTTAGATCAAGATAGTAGGTTCCTGAGCATCTTTTAGTCTACTCTATGGAAGATGCTGGATACCAAGCTGATGAAGTCCATAACCTTCCATCCACATATTGATCATCAAATAGAGGTGGTGAACCACTTGATTTTTCACATGGTTTACATGTATTACTCCAAACATCCATGCAAATGGGATGAGGGGCTTCTTTTCATACAACATGGATACAATTGGGCCCTGCATAGCTCGACCAAGCATAGTGTATTCCATGTATGCTTTAGGTTCCAACCTATGGCATCAATTGATATAGCCATTCTATTCTCCACCATGGAATACACACCTCATGGAAGATCTAAGTTAGCAAAAGAAACAAAGTTCATTGAATAATTGCAACACATCTAAACTCAATAACTCCTAAGTCAATGTGAGTTTAAGTAGGATACAGTTATATCACTTTAAACTCACATTTTAGATTCACCACTATTCCCTTGGGTCTTCTTGACCTAATGATCTCTAAACTATGTACGAAGTGCAATGAATCACAAATCCATACTAATAGATCATGGAAAGCAATATTATATGATAAATAATTTTATATGTATCAACATACATACAAGATAAATATCATACAATCTATCTATAATTGTATAAAGTTTCCACTAGCCAAACATAGCTAGTATCATCTTTTTGAGCTTAACTTATAGTGTTATATTCATATTTAAGAGAAAATAATGTTAAAATTAACATACATACCAGGGTCAAGGATCACACCATCCCTTCAACTATATAAGGGGACCAAAAAAATTATCACTACTTGCTTGACTAGAATATAAGAAGATAAAAGTTTATATCAACCCATAGATTGACATGGTGTTTCGCACCTCCTATACCCTACTCACTTCTAATTAAAGGTATAAAATTATCTCTTCAAACATCATGTTTAAATCCAAAATAGAATAATATGAATGTAGTCAAGGATATATGATATCATAATAATTATAATCAACTTATAAAATTTAATTTATAATTTAAAGTTTTTCACTCCTTGTGGCCTTAATCACAAGTTAGATAAAGTAGTGAATCTAAAGAGTCATATGATGAAAGTAGAGAACTATCATCTCAAACACTCCTATGTACCCTCTCAAGTTAAAAATAAAATACTACAACTCAATGTTACCAAAATACTACCTACTAACCAAATCTATAAGTATGGTATCTCAATCCATTTCCTCTATTAGAAGAAATAAAATAGTAACCAAAAAAATGTATCCAACCAGCCATTCTAAAAACTTCTCTATCAATAAGAAGTAGAAGATATTCTCCCAGAAACTTCAAGGGAGTATAGTCAGACATCATTCAAAAATAAGTTCCCATAATAGAAAACACTAAATTAATATCATGATAATATGAATCCTTTTGATAGCTTAATGTTATCAAAGGATAATGAAATAATAAGAACTCACCTCTAAACTAACTAATAGAATTGACACTCCTTTCTAAACTAGATAATTTAAAGTTTAAATCCTTAAACAAACTCCTAACACCCAAGAACTCTCAATCAAAATAGCATCACTCTACATCAAGAAAATTCCCACCACACTAAGCGGTACCAAAACTATAATTGGTCTTATAAAATTTTCCATTCCTAGAATTACTGAAAATAAGGCACAAAAATTGAAGCACAATATATATATATATATATATATATATATATATATATATATATATATATATATATATATATATATATATATATATATATATATATATATATATATATATATATATATATATATATCCCACACTTATTATTCACTCACAAAACAAAATACAAATGACAAAAGTGGCCTGATTACCAAGAAAAAGGTAATTACACTTAAGGTTTCTGATCTAAGTGATCAACTATGGTATAAATCTTTTGTTCATCACACATGATCTCCATTATATACTTGTCTACTAAATCCTTAAATACAACCATCACCACTGGAACATTGGTTAAGCCAACCTTATATCAATTCTAAGAGGGTAATAGAGCTCCTATTGATGCACACTCACTAAACCACACACATTTCATGAATGTCACATACTTACAAAATTGACCAATCCATACAAGAGGATCTACCATGTCTCAAAAATCCAATCAAGGTGTACATGGTTTAGCACTAAGGTGACATAAATCTAAAATATCACTACAATACTTCATATCACTAGGTTCAAACTACTGAACAAAAAGGTACTAAAATACTAATGGACTCATTAAGTCTTCGAGTTTGAGTCACAACATTGATATCAAAAGTAGCAACCCTATTGAGTTAAACATAGAAATACGTAATTATTTTTAATAAAACACACATACCAATAATATATTACACCATGATAATCTAGAGAGGCCATAAAAAATAATAAAAGTGTGTTAATAGTAACAAACATAATACATCACATATCATTGATATTTAATTTCATGAGAGTACACATCATACTGCAAATATAAAAAGTAATCACATTAAATCAATCACAGTTGATACAAGTCTATAGCCACTACTATCAATATACAATAACAAGAAATTAAAACTCCCATGACTTTATTCAAGAATAAGTACAAAATAATACAATATACTTATAAGATACATAGCTTCTCAAATCATAGTTCCCAAACTCAAATGTCTACGGTAATCTCTAGTGTCATCTCAATAAGTATTAATGTTGTGGGGAGGGAGAGCATCATCTAAGTGATTTTTCATGTTAGGTACAGTCCAATAATTATCCACACTAATCCCATCAATAAATGACCCTACCTTCATGGATGAGTAGATAGTGATGATGAAGGAATATAGAGAGACAAGAAAGTACCTGTGTGTTATATGATTTTAATCTAAACATGTAGTGTATCATAGAAATTTGTTATATTATAATATATCATACAAGTATATGAATCACACTCATGAAATGATAATGTCTCAATAAACATACTTTAGCCTAAATAATTATAAATAATAAATAATAATGATCTAGATCAATCAAATTCATACACACCACTTGATCGAATTATCTTCATCTATCATTGTGCTACTAGTAACCTAGGGAAATCCATCTCATTCCTTACTCCATATCAACAATGCAAATTGGCTGAATACAATTCAATCACATGATTCACTTATCTTACTTCATATTTTTAAACACAACATATAACATACCAAATATAGAAGTAATCAAAGCATACATTTAATCCATCAAATATAGGAATAAATCTTAAATTATTTTCTATTCCATACTAAAAATAATGACTACAATTTATACCACCTAGGTAGACACACATTTAATTGTATATTTTTACTACCATAATAGTTTGTAAACATAATACACCCTATGATAACCCATTGTACCATAGTCTAGTGTTGTAAGATATTACTACTATTTTTACATAATTAGTCATGTAAAGTAGTCTTATATACATGGAAACATAAGCTTCTATTTAAGTTTTTAGACTTAAAAAATCAAGTCACAATTCCTACAAAACATAATAATATACCAATTTAACAACCACTACACTTTCAAGGTTGTATGCCGACATACACAAGTTTTATTAATTATCTTAAAATACACACTACTCATAATGATAACCAGTCATGCAAGCATATAATTAGTCATATATAGAAATAAGTTTGGGCATAATAATTATGGTATGTACCATGCAGGTATAACATACATTTAAACTGTATTACTCTATGATATCCCATACTACCATAGGTTCTCAACTATATAAAAAAACAACCCAAACATATGATTTTAAAAATCAAGTGACACACATACATAATAATAATTAAGCGATTGTAGGTATTTATCAGCCTAGTATACCCTAATTCTAAACTGTATACTAGCCTTCAAAGAAATATAATTAATTAGCATGCATCAGGACGCACTTTTATATGCTAAATATAGCCAAGCATTTATACATATTAACAATCTCATAATATGTACTGCACTCAAGTGTTCAATGTAAAATATATATTAAAAATAATCAATCAATCATGCTTAGAAAAATAGAGAGATCATAAACACATTATGAAGTTCCATTTCCACAATCTATTTTGTTTCTAAGAAACTATTTCAAAAGTTATAGTTTTTGGTTCTTAAGAAACTCAATGACTTGCTCAAATCATCTATTGAACTATAGGTATAATCCCTTTATACAAACACTTCTATATCACAATATGCTCCACATGTATGTACTCTAATAATATGTATTTATTAAACTAAAAAAATTTAGAATTTTGAATCAAAACTACTAAGCCTCAAAATCAAGCTATTGAAATAGTCATAAATACATGGAAAACACACATTTATTTTTAATAGCTAGAACATCTAGAACTCTATTTTTATGAAACATAAATGTCTAGTCTAGCATTGGTAAAATATTTAGAGGTTCATAAATAAACATTTGCTTAAGAATTTTTTTTAATTCGGTTAATACTCCAGCGAGTGACTAAAACTACAATAATATAACCCTATGTTTTAAATACACTAATAGGTATATTCAACATTAATTTTTACATTCAATAACATGTAATTTACTCTATTGTTGATTTTATATCGCATGCTTCTAACTTTCAATTTATATTATGATAAGCTATTTGAAGCTATAATGATAAACACTTTGTTGAGTTTCTACCCTCTGCATGTTATATTTAAAAATTTAAAAATATTCTCAATATATTAATCTTAGATAACACCTATAATTTAACTTATTCTAAAAGATAATTATTTGAGTTTATTTGACTATCTACATAATGAAAAGGAGCTATCATCTGAGCTAGACAATGAGAAATCTCTACAAGAGTTCATATGAACTGGTTTAAATGTTTATAGTGGTAGAATAAATTATACAATGCTCTATACCTATAATCATTCTATAAATAAGTATATCATTATTTTGGAAAATAAATCATTTTACTAGCACATCCTTAACCATAAATAAAACTACCTATTTATGAGTGTACATCCCTATTCATAAATATAAACACTTATACATATATCTTGTGTAAATTTTTTATACACGATGTTGGGATTATTTATATTATTGATTAAATAATAACCACCATAATTTTAAAATCATGATAATATTATATCCTTATTGGATTGGGAATATATAACTTTTGCCATGGTATGAGCTTAAACTTGATGGAAATGCCATGCTAATTGCAACGATTGGCCATAACCCCGTACCACCCCCATTTCAATGTAAATCCTTGACAAGATGGTTAAATGTTAAAACTAATCATATTTAACCAAGTTGAATTTGTTTACAATAGAGGTTTAATAAAGCATGTTGAGGTTAAAAAGTATGGCAACACTTAACATCATATGACATTTGGATTTCTGGATCAGATACATACTTATTTACTAACCAAAATATAAAATTTCAGCAAAATGATTTTCCTTATTTCGCTTAATATTACCAAATCGATTCACTATATTTGCTAATTTTGATAGCTCCAAAAAAAGGGGTGATGCCGTGTATACTATGCAGTTAAACATTATCGTAATTAGGGAATGAAATTTTAAACAAAGCCTTTTACTTTTCTAAGATAACTCCTAGTGACACCTTATAAATATATAGTGATTCACTTATGTTTTTGACTATGATGTTACACTGAATTAATGAAATTAATTATAAGGTTGAGAAATTGTCGTAGTCTAGTCTTATTGTTTGCTCTGCTTAATGAAGGCATTAGAGGAATGTAACATTTTTATCATAAAGCAGGCTAAGTTAAATATACCCCTACACAGATATGGCATCAAGGATCTACATAACTATAAATTTGTACATAGCTCCTCAGCATATACTAAAGATTTATTTAATAATTTCACTATAGACCTATCCACCTTGTAGATCTTGATCGGGTATTTATGTAGAAAATTTATTTCAATGTTACAATACACCTAAAAACTAACATTTATATAACCATTATAATAAATAGGAATGACATTCATTGCCCCCATTCCCAACTATTTACATAGACCGAACTAACATGTGTTATTTTCTTGTTATCACAATAATAAAACATATGTAAAAAGTTGTCGCAGACATCAGCTGTAAAATTTTATATGTATACTTCTGCAAATCTAACTTATAATGTAGTAGATACATTAATATGCTTTGATATCCTAATACTAAGCTTGAGATTTATATAACAATTCTTAATAAGTTTTGATATCAATTATGGATATAATATCCTAATAATATCTATATATATTCAGAGATATAACACCATACATTGATATAATTATGATATAAATGATTAGGGATCAATAAACATCATACAATTATCAATTATCAAACTAGATCACTAGATGACATATACTGAGTGTATGGTTTACATATATGGTATAATTAAATATAACTATGATATTATTCCCTATTAATATTTATGATATAATATAACTATGATATTCCCTTGCGTTGATATCCATAAAAATATATGGTAGAATATCTATTATTTCATTATAAAAAGTTGTTATAAACCTATATACATGTATCTCTAACTTTTGAAGAAAACATACAGACATTCATAGGATATAATCAACAAAAACATTCACATAAATCTATTTTAAAATTTGAAAACATTACCCACCTATCAAATTTAGCGATTAATATCCTTTTTCTTCTTCCTTTCTTTTCATTAAGCCCTCCTTATTTCCAATGCCCCAAACTCATATCACATTTTTTCCTTTTAGAAAATTCAGTCCTTAATAAAGTAGCATGCATTTTTCCAGATTTGGATTTTTTTGTTTTAATATATTAAACTTTCTATTTTAGATTTTCTAATTTTAATTTTTTTTTTTTTTTTGTTTTTCTCCTTATTAAATATTTTCTTCTTTTTAAATTTTTTCTTTATTCCCTTCCTCAGGAGCATTAACTAAATCTTCTCTTTCCTTTTCTAGGGAAATTTCTATTTTTTAATATATTTTTACCAACTTGAAATATGGAATGCTAAACTCCCTATTTCTTACTAAATTAGGAACACACTATATTGTAATAATTTTAAATGGAAATTCAAAAATTTACAAATAACCCATATTTTAAATTTACCTTTACGAAAATTGTTCCTACCAACATTAATGACAAAACGTGTCACACACCCAAAAGAATTCGTTATAACATTTACCTATATAGGCAAACCATAGCAAAAGATATCTCAATCAATAGATAAACATACCATAAGAAATTAATTTTAATATATTTGTACTATTTACTATCTACTATCATTATGTAGGGTTCTACTAACTCTCTGTAGACATTCGACATCTCCATCTACATCACCTTCTCTAATGATGCTCTCCCTCCAGCATGCTCTGAGGGATGAATTATCCTACATCCACCTAACAACACATAGGTAATTAGATCATACCACATGATACACATATACTAATAAATATAACTAAATCAATATATTAATATATTTGAAATATAAACACAAATATTAATCAACTCATAGTAAGCAATCATGTATCGTCATGTATCTAAGCAATATTCTACTATCTCATATTAGCATAGATCTCATGTTTAGTTAAAAATACTCAAATGTTAATTCATTATCTATAAATTTTCATGTATAATCAAGCAAGTCGACCTGGCAAGGAATCAAGATGTAACATGTACAATACACTAGTATGTCAAATGAATGTAAAATCAACCTTTCTTAATGGTTATATAAATGAATAAGTCTGTGTGGAATAATCCATGGGTTATGAAATCCTAGGTAAAGAATAATTGGTTTACATGTTGAAGAAAGAACTTTATGGGTTGAAGCAAGCTCCTCGTGCCTTGTATGCAAGGATTGATAGTTATTTCTTGAAGAAGGGATTCAACAAAAGCCATTCAGATCCAACCATGTATGTCCAACATATTGTTAATAATATTCTCATTGGTTGTCTTGTTGGCAGATTGGAGAGAGTTAAATACAAATTACACACAAAAACTTCATTGATTTATCCACAAACATGAATTAGAATAAATACATCAAAGATGCAAATGAAAATAGGTGAGAGGTCTATAAAATCTGGGAAAATAGGTGAGAACTCCATAGAATATAGGGAGTCATAAAACAACAACTAAAAATAATGTAATAGTTTTAACCGCCTACTTACTATGCTAACATTCCCCCCTTATTATATTATTTTTACAAACATCATATTCCTGATAGTGAACCGCCCTTATTTCAAACATGGTAAAAAAATATTGCACTCTCCATGTAGCCTGATCACTTTCTGAGGTGGAATGCCATATTTACGGCTTCATTGTCTTGGTGGCACCTTAGTTTTTCCGTACAAGATTACCATGAATCTAGAAGTGGCATGAGTATATCTCTCTATTTTATACATTTTTGTGGTTTCTCAGATTTCCACAAACCCTTTCCCAAGAACCAAGCATTACTTTAGTGATTTAACTCCCCACAATATTTTTCATAAATAGGTACCAAACTAGAAAATAATGCTCATTAATTTTATTGAATACCACACTGCATGATAAAACCACACCACACATCACATAAAACAAAAAAAATAAAAAATGTCACCATAACACTAATGTGACTCCATCATAGGTGACTCACGAGAGGACACTAAATGTCCTCCAACCTCTATGTATCCTTTATACTCTATTAGATTATTGCTTATTCAATGGGATTGGCATTAAGGCACAATTTTACAATGATAGATGTTATGTACCAATGATATTGCATCCATATAAATTTTTTTTGACTTTATAAAAAATATTTTGATAAAATGATTTGACCCACAAAATGACTTTTGACTCATTTTTCATCTTTTGACAATTGATAATAGACCCAAAACAAAATTTAACATGCATCAAATAATGATCACCTATGAAAAAACTAATAACTCAATATTCTTTTATTTTTACTTTTGAAACACAATTTTTAAACCTAATAATAAAGGCAATTGACTAAACTTAATATTAAAAACAATTGACAACTAATTTTTATTAAAAACTCAACTAAATCTATAATTGACACGACTATATAAACATGATGTAAGACATTGAAACACTGACTTAGGACCCATGAACTTTGAGTTTTGCATTGTAATCGAGCCCGATAGATTATAAACTATGTGGTATTATCCCCATCAAAATCTACCTAGAGACATGAAGACAATTTTTGATGTAGTCATTTCCACCAAGTGTGAAGGTAGGATGACCAAATATTATGCCTAATCTGAGTGCAGTGTGCAAATTAGACCAGTGATTTCATGTGATGAATTTTCAACATGCCAATCGATAAAATTTGCAGATTTAGATATATTTAGCAAATAAATTAATCTACCATTACGCTTAGAAATGAATGGTGCGCTGATACCACATTGTTGGTAGATTGGAGAGAGCCAAATACAAATTGCACACAAAGAAACTTCATTGATTTATTCACAAACATGGTGCAAAATAAATACATTAAAGATGCAATGGAAAACAGGTGTGAGGTCCGTAAAATCTGGGGAAAATAGGTGAGAACTCCATAGAATCTTGGGAGTTATAAAACAACAACTAAAAATAATATAACCTACCTACTATGCTAACATGTCTTTATGTTGATGATCTCATTTATATAGGTAACCGTTAAAATCTTATGGAGAAGTTTCAGGTAGAAATGAAATAGGAATTTGAAATGTTAGATCTAGGACTTGTGCATTATTTCTTGGTAGGGAAGTACAACAACAAGTAGTAGGTATTTTCATTATTCAAAAAAGTATATAGTTTATTTATTGAAAATTTTTATAATGATGACATGCACAATAGTTGCAACTCCTATAGCCTTTGGTGAGAAATTAACCAAGGAGGATGCAAGTCTAAAAGTAGATGCTACTTTCTACAGAAGTTTGGTTAGGAGCCTCATGTACCTCACTACATCAAGCCCTAACATTATGTGTGATGTGATTCTCATCTCTTGATTCATACAGGATCCACATGAATCTCAAGAAGAATCATACGGTATATGAGTGATACACAAAAATTTTGTAATCATAATTATTCCACTAAAAATTTTGAGCTAATTGGCTACACAGATTCTGATTGGGTTGGTTCAATTTATGATAGAAAATCTACATTTGGTTATGTATTCTCACTTGATTCTAGAGTTGTATCTTAGAGTAGTAAAAAGTAGGCAACCATGGCTCTCTCTTCAGTAGAAGTAGAGTATATTGCAGCAACAATAGAAAGTTGTCAAGCAATATGAATTCAAAAGATATTGGAGGATTTACATTTGACTAAGGAACATCCAGCTACACTTTTTTGTGATAACAATAGCACTATTGCCATGACAAATAATCTTGTGTTTCATGCTAAATAAAAATACATAGAGATTCGAAATTATTTCAATTGAGATTTGGTTTAAGATGGGAAATTGCAATTGCAATTCTGTCCTACATCTGACCAAGTCACTGATATTTTTACCAAAGCTGTTCCTATACCTAGTTTTGTTGCTTTGAGATATCAGTTGGGCATCATCCCCATTGATCAACCAGGGGATATTGAAGAAGATTTTTTGCATGTATGATCAATGCTTTGTGAGCATTCGATTGCATGATATATTTTTTTAAATTATTTATTTATAGACTTCTGTTTACTCTATGCTTTACTAATGCATAAGAGTTATTATTCAGATTTAGATTAAACTATGGGTAGTATAGTTTTAAAAATTGTTTGATAAAGTCATTTATTTCAGCGCTCCTTGTCTATATATCAAGATTATGAACAACGCTTCATAGATTGAATAAAAGTCTTTCTTTTGAGTCTTTATATTTCTGAGCAGATATATTGTATTACATTTTTGAGCAGCTGGTTATTATATTTGGTCTGTATTATTTTAACAGCTCTCAATATAGTGCTAGAGCTTCCATTTATTTCGTTTCAATTATCTTCAGAATATCAATGATGAGATCCTGTTCACAGATCTTGAATAGTCTATGAGAAATGTTGAATCTGAGATGAATAAACTATGGTTATTCACAAGTTGATGGTAGTAGTCCTTGTCCAAAACCTTAGGCATTGATGGGGCCATGGGCACTGTCAATGTGGCATTGCTATTGCCTTGTGCACATTTTTCTTAAAGAGTTTTAGCGTAGTGGGGATGAAGAGAAAAGTTTGATATATGACTATTTTTTGAACTTGTAAAACCTCTAAAACATGAATGTAGTAAAATGTGAAATGCCTATCATATGAGCCATGTTAAAAATGAATAACTCTAGAAACACAGCTCTCTAAATAATAATGGGAGAAATTTAATTTATCTAGTAATATATCAGAGCCAATAACATGTCTAAAGCTAAATAATGATGATTACAACAACAATGTGGATCCAACATTATATTCGGTTTTGGTTGAAAGTTTAATGTATTTAACGGAAACAAGACTTGGCATTATATATGCAGGTAGTCTATTTTTCATGTTCATGGAGAATCCAAAAGAAACGTACTGACAAACATGAACATAAATTTTAAGATATATTAATGGTGCCACCAAAGGCCATTGAATTTTCTTTACTTTATCTATAATTTTCAGTCAGCTAGATATACAGATAGCGATAACGCATACGATATTGATGATTGAGAGAGTACATCTAAATATATTTTCAAGGTTGGGTCTAAAGCTATTGTGTGGGCTTCTAAAAGACAATCCATTGTATCACTTTCCACAGTAAAAACTAAGTATGCCATAACAAATTTAGCACCTTATCAAGCTATTTGGATCAGAATAATTCTATCATTTTTGAATGTATAACATAATGAAATAACAATAATCTTTTGTGATAATCTATTTTTTATAGCTTTTTTAAATAATCTAATTTTCTATGGACACAGCAAGCACATAGCCATAAAATATCACATGATAAAAGAACTGATTGAAAATGAAGAAATAAACTAAAAATTTTGTAGATCAAAGGAGTAGCTCACAGATATATTCACAAAAACATTTTCAAAGGAAAAATTTTGAACGATTTAGAGAAAATTTGGCCCTCATTGATCTGTCTGAAGTTAAGCTTAATTTAGGGTGCTGAAATTAATAATCTTCAGTTCCCTCAAAGCTGCTCTTCCCTCCCTCCCGTATAAGCATTAATATCTCCAGTTAACTTCAAACACGAATTTTTTTTAATATATTAGAATTTTCTAGATTCTCTTTTGATAGAAGCAAATAAACTGTTAGATTTTTTGGTTTATGATAACAGCTGGAAACTGGTACATTCTAGAACTTGTTAGAATAAAATATTGTATGCATTTTTCTATCGAATATAAAATGGGAAAGAAGAACATAGCAGATACAACAGCAGAACAGAGCAGCTGGATATAAGAAGTAGAACAAAACAGCACAGAGACCAGAGCAGCTGAGCTATAGAATAAGAAAATAGCGTAGCAACAGCGGTCGAAAGGAAAATTTGAACAGAATTCTGTATGCATCAGCATAACATTCATCAATATAATCGATTTTATATATGTGCGCTACATTCTGGTTAACTGCATCTTTTGCATTGCAATATGTTAGAAATTAAATATTAAATTGGAGATAATTTCTCCCACCTCCACTCCTCATGCATGCAAACAGTTAGCAAGTAGTTAAACATTCAGTTGAACAATCAGTTAGTAAACTGATAGTAAGCAATCAATTAGATATGAGTTAGTTAATTTAAAATTAGATATTAGTTATTTTTGCATGTAAAGACTAATTTTAGTCTTGAGTTTATTTTCTAATTATTGTTTGTATTCAATTCTATTTAAAGACCCTAAGGGCATATTGTAATTTGAACAAAAACAAGAACAAGAACAAGATCAAGAACAAGATCAAGAAGATTATTAAAAATCTTGTTTCAGAATTGTTGTAGCAATCTGAATTTTAAATCTGTATGTTTTTATATGTTTTTTATTTTCTAACAATTGGTATCAGAGCACAGGTTGTGGCAGAAGATCCTGGTTAGGAATGTCATTTTCAATGTGAAAAATGGCAGCGTGCAACAGTATTTCACAGCCTCAAATTCCCGTTTTCGATGGTAAGAACTATGATTTTTGGGAAATTAAGATGAGAACTTTATTTTGCTCACAAGATGTATGAGATTTGGTAGAAAGTGGTTTTGTAAAACCGCAGGACGAACCAGCGATCGGCAATGAGCCAGCAGAGAGGCAACCAGCAAGAAAGGAGAAGCGCAAGAGTGAAGCACAGGTTAGAAAGAGTCGTGAAAGGAAAAGCGCAGCAGTTGCAGTTTCTTGTGAAGACGTTTGACTGGCACCGTTACGGGCCCTGCTAGACAAGGCCGAGGAGGCATGAAGTTAAAAAAAAAAAAAACAACGCCCAAGCTAGAGGCATGTTATACAGAAGATTTCTCTGAAGAGCTTGATTCGAATGCCAAAAATAAAAGGCGTCAAATTTTTTTTGTTTGTTTATTTATTTGTTTCTTGTTTGTTGTCTATATTCAGTTTTACAAGGCGTATGTTTTTCATGTTTGAAAAAATGAGCTCCGCATAGCTTGTGTTACACAGTGAGTGAAGCTGTGAACATGTGTGTGTTGAACAACGAGTGAAGCTATCAAAGAGCCTGAAGAATAGGCTGAGCATTGGCAAATCTATACCAACATGGAAAGAACCCAGTAGAGTTTTGGGAGGAAACCTGAACAATTAAGTATCAGGGGAAAGAAATGTAAGCAAGTAGGAAGCTTGCAGTGTTGGACATAAGCATATCCGTTGATAGCCTTTCGACAGGATACTCCTCAGTCTTAAACGCTGAATGAATGCTCATTGAGCAATTATATTTGTCTTGTATGAAGACAACGCGGTGTATTCCGCATGAGAGGCAGTGTATTCTGCAAAAGAAAAGCATCCTAGCTGAAGCTAGTAGATAGAATGACAAAATTTAGGCATAGTAAATGCTAAAATTGTAAGTGGTAGAAATTAAGGGGGAGTGTTAGAAATTAAATATTAAATTGGAGATAATTTCTCCCACCTCCACTCCTCATGCATGCAAACAGTTAGCAAGTAGTTAAACATTCAGTTGAACAATCAGTTAGTAAACTGATAGTAAGCAATCAGTTAGATATGAGTTAGTTAATTTAAAATTAGATATTAGTTATTTTTGCATGTAAAGACTAATTTTAGTCTTGAGTTTATTTTCTAATTATTGTTTGTATTCAATTCTATTTAAAGACCCTGAGGGCATATTGTAATTTGAACAAGAACAAGAACAAGATCAAGATCAAGAACAAGATCAAGAAGATTATTAAAAATCTTGTTTCCAGAATTGCTGTAGCAATCTGAATTTTAAATCTGTATGTTTTTATATGTTTTTTATTTTCTAACACAATAGCACTATTTTTGTGATAAACAACAACGATATTTGTGTAAAGAACAAAGCACATGGTGCAGTTGTAACTTGTGTCTACTTTAGTAGACATATATTCAACAATGTAGACATATACATAAAACGCACTCATGTTTCGTCGAAATGATGCAATTGCTAGGTAGAAAGCCAAACTCAGAACCAATATTTGCCACCATAATACTATATTTCTTTAAACTGTGAGCTTCAAAATAGGGTATCGATAGGTCCATACAGATCTATTAGAGTTAAAAAATTCTGTTCAAAATGATCTGTTAGAGTTCCATGCAGTTATGGATATGATCCTTTTTGATCGAGTCAAATTTATAGAAACTTCCATCTATGTTAAACTTTTAAAAATATGAGAATAGATTTTTAAAGACAAATTAGTATTATAGATAAATGATACAAATGTTGGAGACTGGAGTTAATTTTTCCACTCCTCATACATGCAGCAGTTATCAAACAGTTAGTTAAACTGTTAGAGAAGCAGTTAACATTCAGTGAGTTAGACAAACAGTTAGTTTGCATGAAAAGACTAAAATTAGTCTTGAGTTTGTTTTTCTAATTATTGTTTGCTCTCAAATCTATTTAATAGACCCATGGGGCAGTATTGTAATAGAACAAGATCAAGAACAAGAACAAGAAAAATAAGAAGAAAAAGATCAAGAAAAAGATCAAGAAGATCAGAAGATCAAGAAGATTGTGAAAAATCTTGTTTCTAGAATTGCTGTAGCAATTTGAATTTTAATCTGTATGTTTTTGTATGTTTTTATTTTCTAACAATTGGTATCAGAGCCAGACGGTTGTGGCATAATCACTCAAGGAGATCGTAGGGTTAGAAGTGTAGCTGTGAGAGCGTACGTGTTAGCAGAAAAGAAGAGCAGGGGAGCGACAGGTCGTGTGAAAAAGAAGTCAACGCAGCTGCAGCACTTTGGTGCTAAGGAAAAGCGGCCATCCAATAGACTGTGGGTAGAATCGCATCCAAAGAAGAATGTGCAGTGATTAAAATTCAAACAGCTTTCAGGGCATATTTGGCTCGAAGAGCTTTGTGTGCCTTGAAGGGTTTAGTTAGACTACAAGCATTGGTACGTGGGCAGAGTGTCAGGCATCAAGCAACAAACACACTATGCTGCATGCAAGCTCTTGTAAGAGTACAATCACAGGTCCATGAAAGGAGGTTCTGAATCGAAGGTGGTGTGTGAAACTGCCATAGAAGCAGGCCAGCAAACAAAATAACCCAAGGTCATTGAGTGAAGCGTGCCCAGTCAAGTAGTCAATGAACAGCAGAAAAAAATGTGCAGACAAGAGGAATCACGCAACTGGCAGAAGTTTTGAGTGCTCACAGAGACTGTTGGTAGAAACCTACTGTGATGTGGAGACCCAAATTGAAGACTGCAGAAAAAGGTTTGAAAGCACAGTCAAAGTGCATCTAAGGAGGCCATCAAACAATGAATTCGTCGAGCCACCCCCGAAGGAGGAAACACCCATTGTGAAGGATGAGCCAATGGCTGAAACTAAAGATGGGATTACTAAAGAGGCCAAAGAAAAAGGGACGATGCTGATTAAATCAATCGAAGAAAGTTTAAAAAAAAGAAGCAGCAAAAAAAAAAAAAAAGAGCGCATAAGCTAGAGGCTTATTACATAGAAGATTGCTCCGAAGAGCTTGATTCGAATGCCAAAGATAAAAGGCATCAGAAGTTTTTTATTTGTTTTGTTTCTTGATTGTTAATTGTATTCAATTTTACAAGGCATATGTTTTTCGTGTTATGCAAGCAATGCAATCATTCATTGTCTTCAGATTATAGCATGAATGGCCACAGTGCCATGTTTGAAAAGATGAGCTCTGTAGAGTTTGTGTTACACAGCGAGTGAAGCTGTGAAAGTGTGTGTGTTACACAGCGAGTGAAGTTGTGAATGTGTGTGTATTGAACAGTGAGTGAAGCTATCAAAGACCCTAAAGAATAGGCTGATCGTTGGCAAATCTAGACCAATGTGGAAAGAACCCAGCAGAGTCTTGGGAGGAAACCTGAGCAGTTACGCATCAGGTGAAAGAAAGGTAAGTAAGTAGGAAGCTTGCAGTGTTGGACATAAGCATGTCCATTGATAGCCTTTCGATAGGCTAGTCCTCAGTTTAAACGCTAAATGAACACTCATTGAGCAATTGCATTTGTTCGTAGCATCAATCTAGGCTATATCAGGTGGTGTATTCCACATATAAGGCAATGTATTTTGCAAGGCAGTGTATTCTGCATGACAAGTAGTGTATTCTGCAAAAGAAAAGCATCCTAGCTAAAGCTGGTAGACAAATTTTAGGCATTGTAAATGCTGAAATAGTTTGTGGTAGAAATTGAGGGGTACTGTTGGAGACTGGAGTTAATTTCTACCACTTACAATTTTTGTTTTGGACTGTTGTGCACTTTCCTTTAACCGATTAGACACGAAACTACTAAATGTTCTGATGTCTGCTGTGCGCGCTTCACCTACAACACGGCCTTGCGCTCTCACCTTTCTTGTTGGGCGTTGACTTTAACAAACTCCCTTCACGGCTTCTTCTACTCTCTTCCTTACCAGGCAATTCTACTGCTACCTTTTCTACTGCTGTAGCTCAAACTTCAATCTCCACAGGATCATATCATTAAAGCTCTGATACCAATTTGTCAGAATAAAGAGAGCATACAAAACAAGAACTCAAACAAATAAACAAGAAAGAATCCAATTGCTACAGTAATTTCTTGAAAGAAAGAGATTCTATTGATCTTCAATTTTCCTTTTTTACAATGATGCACCCAAGCATCTTTAAATAGATTTGAATGCATACAATAATTAGAAAAACAAACTCAAGACTAATTTTAGTCTTTTCATGCAAACTAACTGTTTGTCTAACTGACTAAATGTTAACTGCTTCTCTAACAATTTAACTAACTGTTTGATAACTGTTGCATGCATGAGGAGTGGAGAAATTAACTCCAGTCTCCAACAACAAAACCAGGGATTTGGTTCATCTGGACGATAGTAATTTATATTTACATAAATTTTTGACCAGGGTCCTCAATTCCTTCGTGGTTTGGCAAAGGAATTTGGTACACGGAGGATTTTATGTACTTTTAAAGCTAAGATTGTTTGTCGAGCCATGCATAGAGAAATGGTTATTTACCAGAAGCATAAAAACACTAGAAAAGTGTAGTTTGGTGTTATAGGATAAATGAAGCCGAATCTAATTATTTATGCTAAAGAAAGTCATTGCATGCTTGCATGCAACTTGGAAAGTCATATTGAAAGTCATCTAGAAAGTTGATTCTAAACATAAACAAAACAGAGATGGCTTATCCATCTAACATTACATTAAACTCTTTTTTTTTTCTCTTTCGTTGACCTATTTTATTAATTATTTTGGTTCAAAATCTACTCAAGAAAGTCAAATCAATCGACATATCTCCAATTAAAATATACCCAATCAATTGTTAGCCCTTTTCCTTAATCTGTAAGAATTCATGGACAGTTCCATTTGAAAACCTAAGGACATGGAAAAATTAACGTAACACAGGAAAATTGATGAGCAATAACATTGTACATTGCTACTCTTAAAGAAAGTTTTTGCCTAGTTCGTCAAAGTGAAACAAACACTATATTTCATCAAAGTAAAACAAATATTATATATATAAAAGTAAAATTTGTTTGAATATATAAGTTTTTTTTTTTAATAACTTAAAATATTATTTAATTTTAAATTTGTTTGTAAAAGTTATTGTCTTCATATACATTTTTTCGTAATTATAAAAATGTCTATTGAAGTAAGTGGAGGTTATGTAACTATCTATATGCAACAAATAATAGCTATCCAACTTTTAGAGATGATTTTACAACCATTAATTTAATTTTTTAACTACATTAGCGACGATTTTACAAATGTTGGAGCAATTTCACAACCACTTATCTACATAAAGTGGTGGTTTTGACCGCATAAGTTAAAATAATAGTATAATGACATGAATAAATGAGAATATCATATCTAAAGTTTCAAAAAAAATTACATCTTAGAAAAAACATCTATAGAATTAATGAATCAAAACAAGTGATCATGGATTAATCATCTATGGGAGTGTAGGAGTGACTTTGTGAATGGATGAGATAATTGTTATTCCACTGTTTTATTTTATTTTTTAATTATTATTTTTCAATCACCTTTAAGTTACCCTAATGTCGTAATCTTTTCACAAAGAAATAAATCTTTATGTTTTAAATTTAATATTTGAAGTCAAATTTTATGCAAACCGCCTTTGCCTTAGACTGATCCAAAATGTTCTAACAGTTCTACCAACTGAGCTAAGACGGCTCTTTACCCATTTAGCTCGGATACTAAAATGCTGCGCTGACCATCTTCCTTAAACAATTGGGCGAATAGGTGTCTTTTGACAAATAGATACATTATTTCCAGCCTCAGGTTTGCATTTAAAATGAGATAATAGTTACCATGGCTCAATGACCTTACAGAATAGGAGACAAGAAAAAGACCAGGATTCTGTCTATCTTAACACAAACTCTGTCGATCCCATTCATTTACTCTTTTCACGGTAAGCATACAAGAAAGGAAAATTTGCTAGGACATACAGTAAGTCAAATACCTTTGATACACCATTTAGGTCCTTTGCCATCATTTGTTGCTTTATTTTTAAAATCCGCAGGCTTGCATGCTAGGGCACTTCAAAAGCTCCAGCCTTCTTCCATTCGACATCCTAGACGGTGTCCCAATGATTTCAAACATTTGAGACCATTATCCTCTTCTATTCTGGACTGTGTATTATGCAAATATACAGTCATCTGCATACCTCTGAGCAGCACAACTTCACCTAAGAGCGTTTTGATTTGTATAAACAAAATCAGCTTCAGGAAGTTCTCCAAACTTGCGGTGCTCACTAAGCTGCATACAAAGATTTTCCGCATCTACAATAGTGATGAACATGCGTAAGGACCTTCAGTTCAGCTAAGAACTCTTTTGTTGCCTGCATATCCATTTTTTTATGGCTGCCTTCTCTCCCCGAAGTTCTGCATAGTAAACAGCACCAAAACCACCTTCCCCAATTTTATTAGCAATGCTAAAACCATCTGTGGCTTCGGCAAGTTCGTGGTAAGAGAATTCAACAGACTTATTTACAGTTATATCTGCAAGCCCCTGAGGTGTGCTTCCTGTCAATGCAACCGTTTCCATATTTCCAGCATAAGGGATCCTGGCACCTTTATTATTTGCAGCTTCATATTTGTCTGTTGATTGTAGCAGAGACGACTTCTTTGCTTTAGGCTTACATACGAGATATAGCAGCCCAATGGTGATTAAAACTAATGCAGCAACAGTGCCAACAGAAATTCCAGCAATTGGTTGCGCCTTCACTCTACTTATACTGCGTCACACTTGCAGCACACACCCACTACGCACCAAGTGACGCTTTCAACTAGCAATGTTACAAACTCAAATGGTGAAAGGGAACAATTATTTATATTAATGCATCTTATTCATGTGCTGTCTATTACACAGCCACGTCTTTGTCATGGGAGTTTCCCATAAAAAGGCCACCTAATTTTGAGTGTCCAGATTCATATGCTTCACGAACCATCTTATAGCTGACAAAGCCTGAAAATAATGTCAACTTCGAACCTGAAGTGTGTGGGGTTTGATCAGTCACTCCATCATTTGATCTTCTGCTAGAGCTGCACTCCTGTGTAAGATTCTCTGAAGGAAATGCTGCCCCACCATATGCATTTAGGATTACACAGTAACAATGGTCTCTTTTTGTGAGGACCACTTATAAATGGGTGTTAATGGTGCAGCTGGTGCTCTTTGATAATTCTCCAGGGCCTGAATACTGCAAATTGCAACTGTGACTTTTAATGATGTGTGAGCAATTAAATTAAGGTAAAATGATCGACGCCAATCAACTTCCAACTCATTTTCCCTGAATTTCTTTTTTTTGCTATATTTTGTTTTTAACAACCTCCCCTCTAACTTCTACGCCAACTTGGGCTGAAGGAAAACAAAATACAGTTTTTCAATTACAACCACATGCCTAGGTTGAAATATTTTCAACCACTCGATTTTCTCAACAGCCCACAATAATTTACCTTTTACTTTTTTTTTTTTTTTTTACAATTACCCCTCATTAAAAGCATATGGGAGGGAAAATATAATAAATCGAATTTGAATGCAGATGCTCCTGCATCAAAATTCATTAGAGGTGTCACTTGAGAATTTATACTTTAGAATATCACTAACCCTTACAAAGATTCTATCCATTTTTTCCCACCCTTGTTTAATAATGGAATACACGGATTCAGACTTTAGGTTGGAGAATTTAATATTTTTTGTTTGTGAATTTTGAGTTCTAGATCTGAAATTGAAATAAATAGTGAACATATTTGGAATAGGAAAGGCATTATGTCATGTCTGCAAAGATTATTGTGGGTCTAGAAGGTATGCGCTACTATTGGACTTGGTTTAGCTTTACCCATCTAATTTTACTTATGTGCTCTTTGATTCTAGACCAGATCTGAGCATGTGGATTTGGTGGTAGGGCCCCTCATCAGGGGTTTTGTTGTCATTGTTTCTGACCCTCCATTGGATGTTTGGAGTACATATTTGCATATCTATAGAGATTCACATGCTTCTATTCTCTTCCTCTATAATCATGATGGCATTAGTTGGTTTCTCAACACCTGAGGGCCTTCAAGGTTGTGTTTATATGTTTTTCGGGTAGTCTCAATGTGGGATATGATTTAGATAGACTTTGTTACTTGCTTCCACTATGTTAGAGCATAAATCTTCTTCTAAAATCAATTTTTCTTCAATATTTTGTTATGGGCTGGCTTGAGACCAAGAATGGGTAAGGGATTGGTTGCAGAGACCTCTCTCATCATGAACACTAAGATATGACTTGTTGAGCCTCACTAAAGTACAGTTGAGGGGCAGTCCATCCTCGATGTCATGCCCTAAATTGGGCCTCATTCGAACGCTCTCGACTTTCTTCTTAGGGTATGGAATAAGAGGTATGCCATGACTCCATAATAAAAAATGCAAAGTTTGGAGAAGCTCAAGATTCAACTTTTGGTTAGAAGTAGAAGACTCCCTTTAGATCTCCATAAAAGTTTTCTTTCAGGAAGCAAGATAAGAGCTCCAACAAAAGTATGTTTGTGTCCTTTATAAAATCTATGTTCTTAAGAAGGAATGGTATTGAGAATGGAAGCATGAAAGTGGGAGACTCCAGAAAGTGGGATCATGAGCTATTGAAACATATAAATATAACTAAAGAAATGATCTTTAGTGGCTGGAAGGAAGTGGTCTTACCCCTCAATGTAAGTACTAGTTGTTGGGTTTTACATTTATTGAGTGAAATCTTCTATATTAAGCTATGTTCCTATTTTAAGGTATTTGATCTTTTTAAGACTATTCTCAACATTTGGAAGGTGGGTTTTAATCTTGGTAGTCATATTAAGGAGCTTTTTTTTGGTATGGGAGTGGATCTTCTATAGTAAATCCACTCCCTAGTGTAGATTTTCTTTGCACCACCATATCTTGGCAAACACATAAAGTAGTATTTATAGCAGTATTTCTTGGTTTTTGGGATCCAGTTCAAAACCCATATGCTCTAACTTGTTTCTAGATCCCTTTCAAGATCCTAGTCTCACCCATAGTTTTGTTTGGCCATTGTTTTATTGTTCATAAATGATCTACTTTGTTTTTCAGAACCATTCTCTAGATATTGTTTTGGCGGTCCATTTATTACCTTCATGGGTAGCATGGTTCCCACATCCTAGATTTAGTTCATCTTTGTTGTTTTTGTGTCCCTTTGGGGACCATGTAGGGTTTCTCTCTTTGTTTGACTTTGGAGACTTGGATATTCATATGTGTCCAAGTTGGTTTGTGATCTAACCAAAATCTATTTGTTGGTCCCCTCAAGACATAGATGGTTCTCTTTGAGACATTGGCCTCTTGCTTCATTAGTCCAAGATGGTTTTTGGTCAAGCTAAAATTGGTTAGTTCCTATACTAGTCAAAAGAAATTGTGACCTATTTTGCTAGTTTTCCTCTCTAGAGATCTCGGCCTCCTTTTGTGCCCAGGCTGGTTATGGATTCTATCAAATATTAAAATGATGGCATTTTATTGTCTTTATTGGGTTTGGGTCCCCTGGGGATCTTGCTGGGTCTTTTAGAATATGGGCCTCTTTCTTCATTAGTCCAGGTCAGTTTTTGGTTTAACTAAAACTGATTGGTTCTTACACTAGACAAAAGCAGTTGTTTCTCTTTACACTATTAGTCTTCCCTTGTTTGGGTCCTTCCTACTCCTTTCATTGATGTTTTCTCTTTCTATAGGGTCCTCTTTAATCTCTTAGTGAGTCACATCCTCTTATATCTTGTGTATGCCAAGGAGAAACCAAACCTATTGACTTGTCTACATTGGGTTCCACATGAGTCAAAAGTGGATTTAGTTTAATCCGAATATTCAACATTTTAATATAAAACAACAAACAATAAAAACATTACATTATTTACAATTATACATATCAAATTTGTAATAAATATTTTAACTAAATGTATAATATTGTGAGAGTTCTCCATCTAATCCAACAATATATACTATACAATAATAATATAAATTATGTGGATAAATCATTACTTATTAGATTAGGGATTCTATCACACATGATAGGTAATTATTTACACTCTGCACTCCCTTAACGTAAGAGGAAGAGACAATCCCCAGCCAATGAGGAGAAGGAGCTATAAATTCAGCCCCATATTCTATATAAATAGAGGGGAGGCCCCTTGGAACTTTATATAGTTCAATTTAGAAAGACGAGAGCGAGCATACTCTCTATAGTCATATTTAGAAAGGCACTGCCCTGCCCGTATATATCTACGGTGGAGGGATGGGTGCGAGTAATGATTATACTCTCTATAATCACTAGTAGGCAATATTTTCGATAGTTAGCACTAAAAGCATCCTCTCAACCAACGCTTCCCTATATAGGTATGAGCCTAAACTCCCTCTATTTAAAACTAAACATATTATAATACACTTTAAAATGATTTTTTTTAATTATACATTACCTTATATGGATATCTATTTAACATTGTTATTGAATGTCAACTGCTTGATGGTAATAAATGAAACATCAAATGCCTAAATCTAAAATCCTTGCTGATGAATGTTTCTTACTGCTACAATGCCTTCAATTAAATATGACATGTATTCCGGCCTAGATGTAGAGAGCGGCCTTAACCAGAGATATTTGGGAAAACATAAAATTGTGTGTACATAGTCCTCACAAATCTAAAAAAAAAGTGAGAAAATAATGTAATTAGATTTTCGGTAACCTGATTCTGTAGGGAGCGTCCTTAACCAGAGATATTTGGGAAAACATACCATTGTGTGTACATAGTCCGCAAATCTAAAAGCAAAGTGAGAAAACAATGTAACTAGATTTTCAGTAACCTGATTCTATTTTAATTGCTAACTTGGCTGAATAGTCGATATTCTTGTACACAGATGTCTATTGTGAGCTTGGTTAAAAAACAAATACATTTTTAGACATTTCAATTTAAAAATCGTGTATGGTTTAAATCGTTGAATATAAGTATTTGAACGGTTAAACGTTTAATTTAAAAACATATAAATATTCTTATCATTATGCAATCAACTGTTTAACTTGTAAACATATGAATCTCTCTTATTAGACAATCAAATGTTCAACTTATGTTTCTAGAGAGGCACATTATGAAGTTGGCTGAATAACGAGTATAATTACTGTAGTTGCCATCAACAAAATGTGGCGGGTTCGTTTTAACTAACTGTTAACTGATGCCATGACAGAAAAAAAGATATTTCATACATAACTACATGAAAATGTATCCAATTATTAATGTAGAAAAGCAAGGAGATTTTTCCTCATCTGGACGATAAAACAAACCTAATTTTCACCTAACCTTAATTTCTTTATATAGACAATAATTTTGATTAATATAGAGCAACGTCTGGACGACAACCCAAATGTATCATTGGATTTTCCCATTATCAATGGATACTGAAGATTTATAGGGAAATATTGCACTACTCATGTAATATTTGGTGGCATGGTTTCCGGATTATCTGGCGGATTTGACAAAGTACACTGGTTCAAGTGGATGTAATTGTATCAAGCTACCCAGTCTCAAATCCCATGAGTGACCAAACTGCTTACAACAGGTGACATAGAATTGATCGATTGACAAAGTGGAGGTATGGGGATTGGAACCTTCACTTGTATTTCAAATCAAATGCAGCCCATTAATCCCAAAATTAAATGTATAGAAAATATGTGGACATGTACATAATGTTTTGTCAAAATGATATAAAGAAACAAGGTGTCCTATAAAAACCTGAATATTTTGGGGGAATGCAATTGGTAGCTACAAATCCAAATTCAACACCAATATTTGCCATCATACTCTTAGATTTCTCTACATTGTGAGTTTCTAAATAGGGTATGGATAGATCCCTTAAATATATCTCTAATCTTGTTTTTCAGAATACTTTTATCATGTGACATAAGGGGAGTTCGTTAGGGAATATGGAAATCCATCAATTCTTTTAGGGTTGTAGTTTTCATCTCTATAATCCAAATTATAAAATGAAGGCTCTTTTATGTAAACTTAATAATTTCTCTACAATACAGATCTGTTAAGAGTACCATGCAGTAATGGGTAAGACCTTTCTTGAGCGAGTCGAATTTACATAGATTTACATCTACGTTAAATTTGTGAAAATATTATTATAGATTTTAAAAAATAGACTAGTAATATAGATAAAGGATAAAAAGCGAGGGATATGGCTCACCTACACGATAACAATTTATATTTGTAGTAAAATCTGACCAGTGCGTTGATGTGTTTTTTAAACCAAAGATTGTTTGTGAGCCATACATACAGAAATGGTTATTTATTAGAAGCATTAAACCCCAGAAAAAATAATTGATACTTCGTTGTTTGGTTTTATAAGATAAATGAATCCAAATCAACTTATTTATACCAAAGAAAGTCATTTCATAGGAAAGCCATATTTAAAGTAATTTAGAAAGTTAATTTTAAACATAAACAAAACAGAGATGCCTATCCATTTCACATTAAGCTATCTACTTCTTTTTGGTTCAAAATCAACTCACGAAAGTCATATCAAGTGACTTATTTCCAATTAAAATATACCCAATCAAGAGCTAGCCCTTTTACTTAATCTGTACCGACTCATGGACAATTCCATGAGAATCTAAGGACGGGGCAAAATTTATTTAACAAAGGAAAGTCGATGACTACTAACATTGTACATTGGTACTTTTAAAAGAAATTGTCCATTTCATCAAAGTGAAACAAAAACTATATTTCATCAAAAGTAAAAATTGTTTCATATGTACGGATTCTTTTTTAAAAGTTATATAATTTTGAAGATAAATCAATACATGATTTCTGTATGTATAAATTATAGTCTTGATAAGTTGGACAATTTTTCATAATTACAAAAAATGTCAATTGAAGTAGGTTGGGGTTATGTAATTACTAATATATAATAAATTGTGATTTTCGAGTCCTCAGGGATGGTTTTAAAACTATTAGGTTAATTTTGTAATCACATTAGGGGTATTTTTGCAATTGTATGGGTAATTTCACTTCACAACTACCAGCCTATATTAGATGGTAGTTTTGCTTGCATTACATGAAAATTAGTGTAACGACATGAAAAAATTGGTCATCTCATGTTGAGAGTTTCGATAATATTAAACCTTGGAAAAGACATATGTTAAATAAATAAATAAATACTGGTGATCAAAGATCAATAATCTATGGGTGAGTAAGAGTGACGATGTGAAGGAATAAAGTAATAATAATGACAATACTTTTTTTTTGCATGGTTAAAGTCAATTTAAAGTCATCTTTTAAGTTACCTCAATGGGAAAATTCATTCACAAACAAATAATGCTTTATGTTTCAAATGGAAGATTTAAAGTCAATTCCCTTTGAGTTGTCAATCTAGAATTTGTAATTGAAAATATCATTAACCAATCAAGGGAACCTATACATATTGTCCAACTCCTATTTAATTGGGAGAGCACATGGATTCAGATTTCAAGTTGGAAAATATCAATAATTTGTGTTTGTGAATTTTACGTTGTGGCTTTGGTCTTGAAATAAATTGTGAACCTATTTACATCTGGAATATTGGATTATTATATGTTGATCATATCAACGTTGTTTACTTAAAAAATTTAGTTTGTGTGTTGATTATTGCGTAGATTTTATGGTTATATTCAAGAGATGTGGACTTGAATATATCTTATATTGTCATAGAATACTTTCAATGTACTACCATTTTAGTTTTTTAATTATTTTTGATGTAAGATACTACAATAGATCGTAAAATATATATTTTTTCTATGATTTGAGATTTCAATTACAATATACCACATCATGAATCATGTTTTGGATTGTGTTCATGTTTGAATGATGTATGTATTAAAAATTTTGTGCTTGTTGATTACTATGTGCATTGAGCACTTCAGCGGAATGTAACAATATTTGTAAATATCAAAATTATAAGTTGGAGACTTTTTTTCTCTTATTTGTTAAGTTTTGTAAATTTTGCGATATACTTTAAGATTTGGTACATTTAATTGATGAATGTAGTTTTTTTCTATAAGCTATTTTTTTTAATATTTCAGAGATAATATATAGTTAAAAACACCTTTTTATTTCAAAAAAATTTAACATATTGTGGTATTCTGCCCATGTTGAAGGAAATGTATTGTTTGATGAAATAGGCACAAGAGAGATCAATGTATATTGTGAAATTCATAAAGTTGAGGAAACATGTTTGTTTATCAGTTGATATATTATTCTACTCCAATTAAAATTTTAAAGGACCGATATTTGAGAGTTGGGAAAGTTTAACAAATCTAAAGGACCCTCAAATATATTTTAAATTTAATATTCATGTTCATCTAAAGGACCCTCAAAAATGAAGTAATGTAGTTGGATCAAAATTTGAAGAAGTACCTATAACAAGGGTTCTATATGATAATGTCATATGTGACATGCAAATAAACTTGAGAGAGATTTCAAAAAGATTAGCTGCTGAAATTCGAGATCATTTTCAAAAGAGATGACCTACTTGAAGTCATGGGCATGGTAAATCTTACATTTTGAAATGGTGTAGATTGTCAAGAATAAACAGGTAATTTATTTATCAAATACATGAGTAATCTCATCAAAAAATTTAGTAAGTATATGGAAATCAATGGAGAGGAAGCTAAGGGTATTTTTTAAAAGAATTTACTAAAGAACCAATCAATGATTTTTGGACATACAATGGTTAAACAATATCAGTTTTTAATTAAACTAATAGAAATAGGTTCTATTACTAGGATATGGAAGAAAATGTATTAGAGCAGTGTTATGTAGAAATAAATTAGTAAATATTTTCATGTATATGAATTTTGCCAAATAATAATTTTGGGGTCAGTGGAAGATGAAAGGGTATTCAAAGCATTATCTTTTGTTAAATCAAGGCTTCAAAAAGGATAGGATATAAATTTTGAGACATGTTTAAGGTTGTATGTTTCAGGTTATGAATTTGATATGTTTCAGTTTGATATAGTAATTTCAATTCAGAGAAATTCAATTGAAAGGAGAGGTGTAATGAATACAACTACCATAGAAGATAGTGAAACAGTAAATGCTAGTGATAAAATCCATACAAATGTAAGTGATGAAGTTCACGTTACCAGAGGGTTATTTGAAATACCTGAGTGTTAGTTTTTAAAAATATAATATGTAGATGCAAACTACTGAATAATATTTGTGAAATGCTTGATTGATTCAATTTGAGTCAAGTTGTTTATGAAATGCTTAATTGATATGATCTTGTCTTTAGTTTTCTATAATTGTATTTTTTAGAATGTTTTTACATTGTGACATGCAAAAAATAGTACATATTCAACATTCTATTTTTTTTTGATTGTTTGACATTTTCTTGAATATTTCTTGAATGATGTGAAATGGTAAATAATATTTTAATAGATTTGACACTAAATTTACTTTAATTTAAAGTAGTTAAACATTGTAACAAATTATTACACATTGTAAGTTGTAATCTAATATGAGCAAGGAATCCATAATTACAAAATATATTATAATATTATAAAACATAATTTTCCAATAATTATAAAACATAAGCATAAAATAACTCGATGCTTTGAGCTCAAACCTTAGTTTACATTAGCTAAATAATAGTTGGAAGAAATTACAAAATAACATTAAACTTAAATCTCATTATTAGTATAGATCAATCTATCTTTGAACTAATTATTCATTGGTACTAATAGTGGTTGTGTTGTCAGTGCCTATGAGGATCAAGATCCTAGAATTTTGGAGATCTTTCACTGTAAAATTTATATTATCAAAATTTACCTATTCTTCTACAACATCATCTTCCACTGAAAGCAATGATGGGTCTGCTTCAACATTATTTTTGAATAGAACATCAGGATCCAAGCTATTTTCTTAAATTATTTTCCTTAATGTATTATTTTTCTTATTTAATAAAACAAGTTTTTCCTCGGAAGAAATTGCCATAGAAATACTTTTACATGCATTCATTAGATGCATGTCAAGGACAACAACATGATTATTTATAATGATATATTTTGACTTCAAATAATAAAAAAAACCATTTAGTTAGTTAAATATTTTAAAATAAATTTTAATTAAAAAAACTATCACTAAACTTACCCTATTTTTTTCTTTTTCCACATTCACAAGATCCACCATGTTTTTGTTTTGTGCCCATTTGTTATAGTATGCTTGGGCTTCTAAATTCAAGTTCTCAAGCCTGTTTAATATGATATCAATAACGTCATCATTAAACTTATTATTCATGACAATACTTCCTAAAACTACTTGGTTTATAAGACATCATTTCTTGTTGGCTCATGCTCCATTGTTGTGTACAATCAATTTCATTGATTATGGTTGTAGAAATGCTCATTTATTTCATGAATTAATAATTTTTCCCAACTCCCCCAAGCTCTAAATTCATCAAGGTTTGGAAGAATAAAATATTTAACATAGGCTTTTGTATTTTATACCAATAAATTAGAAATAGGAAAATAAGTATGTTGGTCATCTGTTTGGGGAATCTCCTACACAGGACTACCTTTAGTGTTGCTAGATGGAAAATTGGACCTACAAGGTCATTGTAAAGGCTTCGTGGGCAGAGATCTATGTATGATATCATGAGGGTTGAAAGTATCCATGGTAAGGCCATTGTCAATGCCCAAATACTCATCATCTAAATCAACATTATGAATAACTAAAGTCCTCATCACACTGGGAGGACCACCAATTGAAATTTTTTAAAACTCATGCATTAAGACCTAAACCATGCCACTACTTTGAGTTGGGATAAAAAGATATTTCCCAATACCAGTAGTTAAATGTCTATGATGGGGTGGTGAAAGTGGTGGTATTTTTTCCCTTTAAAAAGAATGAGTTACAAATCAGAATTAAAATAAATTAAATGACCAATTAAAAAAATTTAATATAATACTAGCATTTAAGAAAAAATATATCTATTTAGTGTACCTTGCTATTTTTTTCACTATTTTTATGGTTATTGTTTTTTTAATTATTATTACTATTATTGTTTCTATTGAGGAACTCTTGAAGCTATACTAGACCCAGTTAGTTTATTCAATCAAAGCAAAGCTAGTTTATGAAGGTATACCGGTAACATGAGTGGAGGGCTTGCCAGAGGTGTAATCAAACTCCACATTCACTTTATTTTTATCAATTTTTGCTTGATCATCTAGGAAATTATTTCTACATCCTACTCTATCTTTGTTTTTGTTGAGGCCTCAGTCGGTTAACGTCCCTTGCTTAATTTGTTTCTTCTAGCAATCATTTCATATATTTTTTCTGTAAGAAAAAAATATTTTATATAAAATGATCTAGATTTATATTTATGTAATTATTTTAAATAGATAAAGGACAAATCTCAAATACTCAAAAAACTACTCAAAATAACCTCCTGTACTTTGAGGGAGAGTACATTGACAAATATTATCGGATTATAAGTAGAAGGAACAAAGGATGCTTGTAAATTTGAAATTGCTTCCTAGTATAACGCAATAATATAATTAAAGCAAGAAAACTAAGCATCTTCATTCCATATAGAATAGTTGAAATCATCTTTGATTCTGTTAGAAATAAAACTGCACCAGTTAATGTTTTTAATATATATTGCATAGGGTTATATATATATATATATATATATATATATATATATATATATATATATATATATATATATATATATATATATAAAGGTAACAAAAGAGTATTCAATCCAAGCAAAGCTAGTTTATGAAGGTATACCAGTAACATGAGTGGAGGGTTGTGATAGAGGTGTAATCAAACTTCACATTCACTTTATTTTTATAAATTATTGCTCGAGAATCTATGAAATTGATTCTACATCCTCCTCTATTTCATTTTTTATTGAGGCCTCAGTAGGTTGACATCCCTTGCTTAATGTGTTTCTTTTAACAATCATTTCATATAATTTTTTCCAAGAAAAATATATTTTATTTAAAATGAAATAGATTTATATTTATGTAATTATATTAAATAGATATAGGACAATTCTCAAATACTCAAACAACTGCTCAATGTAACTTCTTGTACTTTAAGGGATAGTGCATTGACAAATATTATAGTATTACAATCAGAAGGAACAGAGGTTGCTTATAAATCTAAAATTGCTTCTTAGTATAATGTAATAATATAATTAAAAAAATAAAACTAAGTATGTTCATTCCATAGAGCATATTTGAAATCATCTTTGATTATGTTAGAAATAAAACTACACTAGTCTAATGGTTAAGTGCCTAGAGTAAAAAGAATATAAATTACAGCCCAAAATGTATCATATTGTCTACCCTAAAAAAAAATTCTTGCTTGGAAATTTTAAGCATTCCCTATGGGAAAGTGTTTTTAACACATTTAAATTTTATTCTCCTTTTACCTCAGCATTGAGTACCTATAAAAAAATTGACAAGTTAGAATAGCAAAAGTAAAACTATTCAAAAATTAGCAATTATAAATATTATAATATGTACCATCCACTTGTCGTGAGTAATGGGACTCTAAATAATTTTTGTCATCATTATTTAGCAAGGACTTTGTCATGATCAAGTCCCCATCCTTATAGGGTAAACCTATTAGTCTCTCAATATACTCTAGATGGATTCCAAATGAAACATTTCAGAAGCCCAAGCTGATGTGAAACATGGAGGAAGAAGTATCAAAGCTTTGTAAGAGAACATTCAAAAAATGAATATCTTTGTCATACTAGGGCATGTAGATAATGCCATTGAAATTGTAAGGCTCCACCTAATCACTATATGTGTCTTGTTATTATAGAAGATTTTGGATGATAGAGCACATCAAATTCTATAAAATGAGTTTGGGGCTTCTGATTACCACTATGCCAATCCTGGAAGAGGTCTAAGAAATGCAAGCCATGTAGTAAAAACATTTTTTGAAAGTCAGGGAAAAAGAGAATTTTAAAAAATAGGAGAAAATGAAAAAATTGCAAAATGTGCAAAATGAGGTGCATTTTTGAATATTTATAAACCTTTAGGTCAAAAAGGGCAACCTCCCATATGATGTTGGCATTCACTAGAGACCCCTATATTATAGCTGAGGTCCACATCAACATTGGTCAAAGGTTAGTTAGTCCTCCAGTTGTCTATTTAGAATTTGAAGGTACATGTTGAAAAATAAGCAAAGGTATGAAGAGAGAAAGATTAGAGGAACTTGAAATATTCAACCATTAGATTCAGATGGAAAAATCTAATCTGAAAAGGATGTTGAAGTCCTTAGAAGATGAAAACTAAGAGTTAAAAGATAGACTATTATCTCATGGGGAGTTTCTCTCAGGGATCATTTAGGAGTTACAACTTGAGTTGCGAGCCAAGCATATGTTGATGGCACAATCACAAAATGATTAAGAAATGGAAGAGAAATCAGAGTCTAGGAGACCATCCTCTACCACAAATACACAAACCCAAATAGAGGTTTGTACAGTAAGTAATTGACCATGTTATTCATTTTCTTCCCATCAATGTGATTCTTTTGGGGAATTTGAGAAACATACTCATGGTATGAACTATAAGTTACTAATCAAGAAATGGTTTTGATATAAAGGGACTTGACATCCATGTCCAAGGAATTACTAATCCCACATAGGTTGAGGAAAGATCTCAATATGCAGGCTTGGGATTTATTAATGGTAATGCACTAGTAAAATTTAGAAAATAAATGACTACATGACTAAAACTTTAATCACAATAACTAAAAATGTCTAAATTCTACTATTTTTTTTGGTAGATTGGAGAGAGCCAAATACAAATTGCACACAAAGAAACTTCATTGATTTATTCACAAACATGGTGAAAAATAAATACAATAAAGATGCAATGGAAAACAGGTGTGAGGTCCGTAAAATCTAGGGAAAATAGGTGAGAACTCCATAGAATCTTGGGAGTTATAAAACAACAACTAAAAATAATATAATAGTTCTAACAACCTACCTACTATGCTAACATGTCTTTATGTTGATGATCTCATTTATATAGGTAACCGTTAAAATATTATGGAGAAGTTTCAGGTAGAAATGAAATAGGAATTTGAAATGTTAGATCTAGGACTTGTGCATTATTTCTTGGTAGGGAAGTACAACAACAAGTAGTAGGTATTTTCATTATTCAAAAAAGTATATAGTTTATTTATTGAAAATTTTTATAATGATGACATGCACAATAGTTGCAACTCCTATAGCCTTTGGTCAGAAATTAACCAAGGAGGATGCAAGTCTAAAAGTAGATGCTACTTTCTACAGAAGTTTGGTTAGGAGCTTCATGTACCTCACTACATCAAGCCCTAACATTATGTGTGATGTGATTCTCATCTCTTGATTCATACAGGATCCACATGAATCTCAAGAAGAATCATACGGTATATGAGTGATACACAAAATTTTTGTAATCATAATTATTCCACTAAAAATTTTGAGGTAATTGGCTACACAGATTCTGATTGGGTTGGTTCAATTGATGATAGAAAATCTACATTTGGTTATGTATTCTCACTTGATTCTAGAGTTGTATCTTAGAGTAGTAAAAAGTAGGCAACCATGGCTCTCTCTTCAGTAGAAGTAGAGTATATTGCAGCAACAATAGCAAGTTGTCAAGCAATATGAATTCAAAAGATATTGGAGGATTTACATTTGACTAAGGAACATCCAGCTACACTTTTTTGTGATAACAATAGCACTATTGCCATGACAAATAATCTTGTGTTTCATGCTAAATAAAAATACATAGAGATTCGAAATTATTTCAATTGAGATTTGGTTTAAGATGGGAAATTGCAATTGCAATTCTGTCCTACATCTGACCAAGTCACTGATATTTTTACCAAAGCTCTTCCTATACCTAGTTTTGTTGCTTTGAGATATCAGTTGGGCATCATCCCCATTGATCAACCAGGGGATATTGAAGAAGATTTTTGCATGTATGATCAATGCTTTGTGAGCATTCGATTGCATGATATATTTTTTTAAATTATTTATTTATAGACTTCTGTTTACTCCATGCTTTACTAATGTATAAGAGTTATTATTCAGATTTAGATTAAACTATGGGTAGTATAGTTTTAAAAATTGTTTGATAAAGTCATTTATTTCAGCGCTCCTTGTCTATATATCAAGATTATGAACAACGCTTCATAGATTGAATAAAAGTCTTTCTTTTGAGTCTTTATATTTCTGAGCAGATATATTGTATTACATTTTTGAGCAGCTGGTTATTATATTTGGTCTGTATTATTTTAACAGCTCTCAATATAGTGCTAGAGCTTCCATTTATTTCGTTTCAATTATCTTCAAAATATCAATGATGAGATCCTCTCCATAGATCTTGAATAGTCTATGAGAAATGTTGAATCTGAGATGAATAAACTATGGTTATTCACAAGTTGATGGTAGTAGTCCTTGTCCAAAACCTTAGGCATTGATGGGGCCATGGGCACTGTCAATGTGGCATTGCTATTGCCTTGTGCACATTTTTCTTAAAGAGTTTTAGCGTAGTGGGGATGAAGAGAAAAGTTTGATATATGACTATTTTTTGAACTTGTAAAACCTCTAAAACATGAATGTAGTAAAATGTGAAATGCCTATCATATGAGCCATGTTAAAAATGAATAACTCTAGAAACACAGCTCTCTAAATAATAATGGGAGAAATTTAATTTATCTAGTAATATATCAGAGCCAATAACATGTCTAAAGCTAAATAATGATGATTACAACAACAATGTGGATCCAACATTATATTCGGTTTTGGTTGAAAGTTTAATGTATTTAACGGAAACAAGACTTGGCATTATATATGCAGGTAGTCTATTTTTCATGTTCATGGAGAATCCAAAAGAAACGCACTGACAAACATGAACATAAATTTTAAGATATATTAATGGTGCCACCAAAGGCCATTGAATTTTATTTACTTTATCTATAATTTTCAGTCAGCTAGATATACAGATAGCGATAACGCATACGATATTGATGATTGAGAGAGTACATCTAAATATATTTTGAAGGTTGGGTCTAAAGCTATTGTGTGGGCTTCTAAAAGACAATCCATTGTATCACTTTCCACAGTAAAAACTAAGTATGCCATAAGAAATTTAGCACCTTATCAAGCTATTTGGATCAGAATAATTCTATCATTTTTGAATGTATAACATAATGAAATAACAATAATCTTTTGTGATAATCTATTTTTTATATCTTTTTTAAATAATCTAATTTTCTATGGACACAGCAAGCACATAGCCATAAAATATCACATGATAAAAGAACTGATTGAAAATGAAGAAATAAACTAAAAATTTTGTAGATCAAAGGAGTAGCTCACAGATATATTCACAAAAACATTGTCAAAGGAAAAATTTTGAACGATTTAGAGAAAATTTGGCCCTCATTGATCTGTTTGAAGTTAAGCGTAATTTAGGGTGCTGAAATTAATAATCTTCAGTTCCCTCAAAGCTGCTCTTCCCTCCCTCCCGTATAAGCATTAATATCTCCAGTTAACTTCAAACACGAATTTTTTTAATATATTAGAATTTTCTAGATTCTCTTTTGATAGAAGCAAATAATCTGTTAGATTTTTTGGTTTATGATAACAGCTGGAAAATGGTACATTCTAGAACTTGTTAGAATAAAATATTGTATGCATTTTTCTATCGAATATAAAATGGGAAAGAAGAACATAGCAGATACAACAACAGAACAGAGCAACTGGATATAAGAAGTAGAACAAAACAGCACAGAGAACAGAGCAGCTGAGCTATACAATAAGAAAATAGCGTAGCAACAGCGGTCGAAAGGAAAATTTGAACATAATTCTGTATGCATCAGCATAACATTCATCAATATAATCGATTTTATATATGTGCACTACATTCTGGTTAACTGCATCTTTTGCATTGCAATATGTTAGAAATTAAATATTAAATTGGAGATAATTTCTCCCACCTCCACTCCTCATGCATGCAAACAGTTAGCAAGTAGTTAAACATTCAGTTGAACAATCAGTTAGTAAACTGATAGTAAGCAATCAGTTAGATATGAGTTAGTTAATTTAAAATTAGATATTAGTTATTTTTGCATGTAAAGACTAATTTTAGTCTTGAGTTTATTTTCTAATTATTGTTTGTATTCAATTCTATTTAAAGACCCTAAGGGCATATTGTAATTTGAACAAAAACAAGAACAAGAACAAGATCAAGAACAAGATCAAGAAGATTATTAAAAATCTTGTTCCCAGAACTGCTGTAGCAATCTGAATTTTAAATCTGTATGTTTTTATATGTTTTTTATTTTCTAACAATTGGTATCAGAGCACAGGTTGTGGCAGAAGATCCTGGTTAGGAAATTCATTTTCAGCGTGAGAAATGGCAGCGTACAATAGTATTTCACAGCCTCAAATTCCCATTTTCGATGGTAAGAACTATGATTTTTGGGCAATTAAGATGAGAACTTTATTTTGCTCACAAGATGTATGAGATTTGGTAGAAAGTGGTTTTGTAGAACCGCAGGACAAACCAGCCATCGGTAATGAGCCAGCAGAGAGGCAACCAGCAAGAAAGGAGGAGCGCAAGAGTGAAGTGCAGGTTAGAAAGAGCCGTGAAAGGAAAAGCGCAGTAGTTGCAGTTTCTTGTGAAGACATTTGACTGGCACCATTACGGGCCCTGCTGGACAAGGCCGAGGAGGCATGAAGTTAAAAAAAAAAAAAAAAAAAAAAAACGACGCCCAAGCTAGAGGCGTGTTATACAGAAGATTTCTCTGAAGAGCTTGATTCTAATGCCAAAGATAAAAGGCATCGAAAGTTTTTTTTTTGTTTGTTAATTTGTTTCTTGTTTGCTGTCTGTATTCAGTTTTACAAGGCGTATGTTTTTCGTGTTTGAAAAAATGAGCTCCGCAGAGCTTGTGTTACACAGTGAGTGAAGATGTGAACATGTGTGTGTTGAACAGCTAGTGAAGCTGTCAAAGAGCCTGAAGAATAGGCCAATCATTGGAAAATCTAGACCAACGTGGAAAGAACCTAGTAGAGTTTTGGGAGGAAACCTGAACAATTAAGTATCAAGGGAAAGAAATGTAAGCAAGTAGGAAGCTTGTAGTGTTGGACATAAGCATGTCCATTGATAGCCTTTCGACAGGCTACTCCTCAGTCTTAAACGCTGAGTGAACGCTCATTGAGCAATTGTATTTGTCTTGTATGAAGACAACGTGGTGTATTCCGCATGAGAGGCAGTGTATTCTGCAAAAGAAAAGCATCCTAGCTGGAGCTAGTAGATAGAATGACAAAATTTAGGCATAATAATTGCTAAAATTGTAAGTGGTAGAAATTAAGGGGGAGTGTTAGAAATTAAATATTAAATTGGAGATAATTTCTCCCACCTACACTCCTCGTGCATGCAAATAGTTAGCAAGTAGTTAAACATTCAGTTGAACAATCAGTTAGTAAACTGATAGTAAGCAATCAGTTAGATATGAGTTAGTTAATTTAAAATTAGATATTAGTTATTTTTGCATGTAAAGACTAATTTTAGTCTTGAGTTTATTTTCTAATTATTGTTTGTATTCAATTCTATTTAAAGACCCTAAGGGCATATTGTAATTTGAACAAGAACAAGAACAAGAACAAGATCAAGATCAAGAACAAGATCAAGAAGATTATTAAAAATCTTGTTTCTAGAATTGCTGTAGCAATCTGAATTTTAAATCTGTATGTTTTTATATGTTTTTTATTTTCTAACACAATAGCACTATTTTTGTGATAAACAATAGCGATATTTGTGTAAAGAACAAAGCACATGGTGCAGTTGTAACTTGTGTCTACTTTAGTAGACATATATTCAACAATGTAGACATATACATAAAACGCACTCATGTTTCGTCGAAATGATGCAATTGCTAGGTAGAAAGCCAAACTCAAAACCAATATTTGCCACCATAATACTATATTTCTTTAAACTGTGAGTTTCAAAATAGGGTATCGATAGGTCCATACAGATCTGTTAGAGTTAAGAAATTATGTTCAAAACGATCTGTTAGAGTTCCATGCAGTTATGGATATGATCCTTTTTGATCGATTCAAATTTTCAGAAACTTCCATCTATGTTAAACTTTTGAAAATATGAGAATAGATTTTTAAAGACAAATTAGTATTATAGATAAATGATACAAATGTTGGAGACTGGAGTTAATTTCTCCACTCCTCATGCATGCAGTAGTTATCAAACAGTTAGTTAAACTGTTAGAGAAGCAGTTAACATTCAGTGAGTTAGACAAACAGTTAGTTTGCATGAAAAGACTAAAATTAGTCTTGAGTTTGTTTTTCTAATTATTCTTTTCTCTCAAATCTATTTAATAGACCCATGGGGCAGTATTGTAATAGAACAAGATCAAGAACAAGATCAAGAACAAGAACAAGAACAAGAAAAAGATCAAGAAAAAGATCAAGAAGATCAGAAGATCAAGAAGATTGTGAAAAAACTTGTTTCTAAAATTGTTGTAGCAATCTGAATTTTAATCTGTATGTTTTTGTATGTTTTTATTTTCTAACAATTGGTATCAGAGCTAGACGGTTGTGGCAAAATCACCCAGGGAGATCGTAGGGTTAGAAGTGCAGTTGTGAGAGCACATGTGTTAGCAGAAAAGAAGAGCAGGGGAGCAACAGGTTGTGTGAAAAAGAAGTCAACGTAGCTGCAGCACTTTGGTGCTAAGGAAAAGCGGCCATCCAACAGACCGTGGGCAGAATCGCATCCAAAGAAGAATGTGTAGTGATTAAAATTCAAACAGCTTTCAGGGCATATCTGGCTCGAAGAGCTTTGTGTGCCTCGAAGGGTTTAGTCAGACTACAAGCATTGGTACGTGGGCAGAGTGTCAGGCGTCAAGCAACAAACACACTATGCTGCATGCAAGCTCTTGTAAGAGTACAATCACAGGTCTGTGAAAGGAGGTTCTGAATCGAAGGTGGTGTGTGAAACCGCCATAGAAGCAAGCCAGCAAACAAAATAACCCAAGGTCATTGACTGAAGTGCGCCCAGTCAAGTAGTCAATGCACAGCAGAAAAAAATGTGTAGACAAGAGGAATCGCACAACTGGTAGAAGTTTTGAGTGCTCACAGAGACTGTTGGAAGAAACCTACTATGACGTGGAGACCCAAATTGAAGACTATAAAAAAAGGTTTGAAAGCACAGTCAAAGTGCATCTAAGGAGGCCATCAAATAATGAATTTGTCGAGCCACCCCCAAAGGAGGAAACGCCCATTGTGAAGGATGAGCCAACGGTTGAAAGCAAAGACGGGATTACCAAAGAGGCCAAAGAAAAAGGGACGATGCCGATTAAAGCAATCGAAGAAAGTTTAAAAAAAAGAAACAACAAAAAAAAAAAGAGCGCATAAGCTAGAGGCTTATTACATAGAAGATTGCTCCAAAGAGCTTGATTCGAATGCCAAAAATAAAAGGCATCAGAAGTTTTTTATTTGTTTTGTTTCTTATTTGTTGTCTGTATTCATTTTTACAAGGTATATGTTTTTCGTGTTATGCAAGCAATGCAATCATTCATTGTCTTCAGATTATAGCATGAATGGCCACAGTGCCATGTTTGAAAAGACGAGCTCTGTAGAGTTTGTGTTACACAGCGAGTGAAGCTGTGAAAGTGTGTGTGTTACACAGTGAGTGAAGCTGTGAATGTGTGTGTATTGAACAGTGAGTGAAGCTATCAACAAGCCTGAAGAATAGGCCGATCGTTGGCAAATCTAGACCAATGTGGAAAGAACCCAGCAGAGTCTTGGGAGGAAACCTGAGCAGTTATGCATCAGGTGAAAGAAAGGTAAGCAAGTAGGAAGCTTGCAGTGTTGGACATAAGCATGTTTGCTGATAGCCTTTCGATAGGCTAGTCCTCAGTTTAAACGTTGAATGAATGCTCATTGAGCAATTGCATTTATTCGTAGCCTCAATCTAGGCTATATCAGGTGGTGTATTCCACATATAAGGCAATGTATTTTGCAAGGCATTGTATTCTGCATGACAAGTAGTGTATTCTGCAAAAGAAAAGCATCCTAGCTGAAGCTGGTAGACAAATTTTAGGCATTGTAAATGCTGAAATAGTTTGTGGTAGAAATTGAGGGGGACTGTTGGAGACTGGAGTTAATTTCTACCACTTACAATTTTTGTTTTGGACTGTTGTGCACTTTCCTTTAACCGATTAGACACGAAACTACTAAATGTTCTGATGTCTGTTGTGCGCGCTTCACCTACAACATGGCCCTACGCTCTCACCTTTCTTGTTGGGCGTTGACTTCAACAAACTCCCTTCACGGCTTCTTCTACTCTCTTCCTTACCAGGAAATTCTACTGCTACCTTTGCTACTGCTGTAGCTCAAACTTCAATCTCCACAGGATCATATCATTAAAGCTCTGATACCAATTTGTCAGAATAAAGAGAGCATACAAAACAAGAACTCAAACAAATAAACAAGAAAGAATCCAATTGCTACAGTGATTTCTTGAAAGAAAGAGATTCTATTGATCTTCAATTTTCCTTTTTTACAATGATGCACCCAAGCATCTTTAAATAGATTTGAATGCATACAATAATTAGAAAAACAAACTCAAGACTAATTTTAGTCTTTTCATGCAAACTAACTGTTTGTCTAACTGACTAAATGTTAACTGCTTCTCTAACAATTTATCTAACTGTTTGATAACTGTTGCATGCATGAGGAGTGGAGAAATTAACTCTAGTCTCCAACAACAAAACCAAGGATTTGGTTCATCTGCACGATAGCAATTTATATTTACATAAATTTCTGACCAGGGTCCTCAATTCCTTCGTGGTTTGGCAAAGGAATTTGGTACATAGAGGATTTTATGTACTTTTAAAGCTAAGATTGTTTGTCGAGCCATGCATAGAGAAATGGTTATTTACCAGAAGCATAAATGAAGCCGAATCTAATTATTTATGCTAAAGAAAGTCATTGCATGCTTGCATGCAACTTGGAAAGTCATATTGAAAGTCATCTAGAAAGTTGATTCTAAACATAAACAAAACAGAGATGGCTTATCCATCTAACATTACATTAAACTCTTTTTTTTTTCTCTTTCGTTGACCCATTTTATTAATTATTTTGGTTCAAAATCTACTCAAGAAAGTCAAATCAATCGACATATCTCCAATTAAAATATACCCAATCAATTATTAGCCCTTTTCCTTAATCTGTAAGAATTCATGGACAGTTCCATTTGAAAACCTAAGGACATGGAAAAATTAACGTAACACAGGAAAATTGATGAGCAGTAACATTGTACATTGCTACTCTTAAATAAAGTTTTTGCCTAGTTCGTCAAAGTGAAACAAACACTATATTTCATCAAAGTAAAACAAATATTATATATATAAAAGTAAAATTTGTTTGAATATATAAGTTCTTTCTTTTTTATAACTTAAAATATTATTTAATTTTAAATTTGTTTGTAAAAGTTATTGTCTTCATAAGTTGAACATTTTTTCATGATTATAAAAATGTCTATTGAAGTAGGTGGACGTTATGTAACTATCTATATGCAACAAATAATAGCTATCCAACTTTTAGAGATGATTTTACAACCAAAAAAAAAAAATTTAACTACATTAAGTGAGAATATCATATCTAACTACATTAGCGACGATTTTACAAATGTTGGAGCAATTTCACAACCACTTATCTACATAAAGTGGTGGTTTTGACCGCATAAGTTAAAATAATAGTATAATGACATGAATAAATGAGAATATCATATCTAAAGTTTCAAAAAAAATTAAATCTTAGAAAAAACATCTATAGAATTAATGAATCAAAACAAGTGATCATGGATTAATCATCTATGGGAGTGTAGGAGTGACTTTGTGAATGGATGAGATAATTGTTATTCCACCGTTTTATTTTATTTTTTAATTATTATTTTTCAATCACCTTTAAGTTACCCTAATGTCGTATTCTTTTCACAAAGAAATAAATCTTTATGTTTTAAATTTAATATTTGAAGTCAAATTTTATGCAAACCGCCTTTGCCTTAGACTGATCCAAAATGTTCTAACAGTTCTACCAACTAAGCTAAGACGGCTCTTTACCCATTTAGCTCGGATACTAAAATGCTGCGCTGACCATCTTCCTTAAACAATTGGGCGAATAGGTGTCTTTTGACAAATAGATACATTATTTCCAGCCTCAGGTTTGCATTTAAAATGAGATAATAGTTACCATGGCTCAGTGACCTTACAGAATAGGAGACAAGAAAAAGACCAGGATTCTGTCTATCTTAACACAAACTCTGTCGATCCCATTCATTTACTCTTTTCACGGTAAGCATACAAGAAAGGAAAATTTGCTGCGACATACAGTAAGTCAAATACCTTTGATACACCATTTAGGTCCTTTGCCATCATTTGTTGATTTGTTTTTAAAATCCGCAGGCTTGCATGCTAGGCCACTTCAAAAGCTCCAGCCTTCTTCCATTCGACATCCTAGACGGTGTCCCAATGATTTCAATCATTTGAGACCATTATCCTCTTCTATTCTGGACTGTGTATTATGCAAATATACAGTCATCTGCATACCTCTGAGCAGCACAACTTCACCTAAGAGCGTTTTGATTTGTATAAACAAAATCAGCTTCAGGAAGTTCTCCAAACTTGCGGTGCTCACTAAGCTGATACAAAGATTTTCCGCATCTACAATAGTGATGAACATGCGTAAGGACCTTCAGTTCAGCTAAGAACTCTTTTGTTGCCTGCATATCCATTTTTTTATGGCTGCCTTCTCTCCCCGAAGTTCTGCATAGTAAACAGCACCAAAACCACCTTCCCCAATTTTATTAGCAATGCTAAAACCATCTGTGGCTTCGGCAAGTTCGTGGTAAGAGAATTCAACAGACTTATTTACAGTTATATCTGCAAGCCCCTGAGGTGTGCTTCCTGTCAATGCAACCGTTTCCATATTTCCAGCATAAGGGATCCTGGCACCTTTGTTATTTGCAGATTCATATTTGTCTGTTGATTGTAGCAGAGATGACTTCTTTGCTTTAGACTTACATACGAGATATAGCAGCCCAATGGTGATTAAAACTAATGCAGCAACAGTGCCAACAGAAATTCCAGCAATTGGTTGCGCCCTCACTCTACTTATACTGCGTCACACTTGCAGCACACACCCACTACGCACCAAGTGACGCTTTCAACTAGCAATGTTACAAACTCAAATGGTGCAAGGGAACAATTGTTTATATTAATGCATCTTATTCATGTGCTGTCTATTACACAGCCACGTCTTTGTCATGGGAGTTTCCAATAAAAAGGCCACCTAATTTTGAGTGTCCAGATTCATATGCTTCACGAACCATCTTATAGCTGACAAAGCCTGAAAATAATGTCAACTTCGAACCTGAAGTGTGTGGGGTTTGATCAGTCACTCCATCATTTGATCTTCTGCTAGAGCTGCACTCCTGTGTAAGATTCTCTGAAGGAAATGCTGCCCCACCATCTGCATTTAGGATTACACAGTAACAATGGTCTCTTTTTGTGAGGACCACTTATAAATGGGTGTTAATGGTGCAGCTGGTGCTCTTTGATAATTCTCCAGGGCCTGAATACTGCAGATTGCAACTGTGACTTTTAATGATGTGTGAGCAATTAAATTAAGGTAAAATGATCGACGCCAATCAACTTCCAACTCATTTTCCCTGAATTTCTTTTTTTTGCTATATTTTGTTTTTAACAACCACCCCTCTAACTTCTACGCCAACTTGGGCTGAAGGAAAACAAAATACAGTTTTTCAACTACAACCACATGCCTAGGTTGAAATATTTTCAACCACTCGATTTTCTCAACAGCCCACAATAATTTACCTTTTACTTTTATTTATTTTTTTACAATTACCCCCCATTAAAAGCATATGGGAGGGAAAATATAATAAATCGAATTTGAATGCAGATGCTCCTGCATCAAAATTCATTAGAGGTGTCACTTGAGAATTTATACTTTAGAATATCACTAACCCTTACAAAGATTCTATCCATTTTTTCCCACCCTTGTTTAATAATGGAATACACGGATTCAGACTTCAGGTTGGAGAATTTAATATTTTTTGTTTGTGAATTTTGAGTTCTAGATCTGAAATTGAAATAAATAGTGAACATATTTGGAATAGGGAAGGCATTATGTCATGTCTGCAAAGATTATTGTGGGTCTAGAAGGTATGCGCTACTATTGGACTTCGTTTAGCTTTACCCATCTAATTTTACTTATGTGCTCTTTGATTCTAGACCAGATCTGAGCATGTGGATTTGGTGGTAGGGCCCCTCATCAAGGGTTTTGTTGTCATTGTTTTTGACCCTCCATTGGATGTTTGGAGTACATATTTGCATATCTATAGAGATTCACATGCTTCTATTCTCTTCCTCTACAATCATGATGGCATTAGTTGGTTTCTCAACACCTGAGGGCCTTCAAGGTTGTGTTTATATGTTTTTTGGGTAGTCTCAATGTGGGATATGATTTAGATAGACTTTGTTACTTGCTTCCACTATGTTAGAGCATAAATCTTCTTCTAAAATCAATTTTTCTTCAATATTTTGTTATGGGCTGGCTTGAGACCAAGAATGGGTAAGGGATTGGTTCCAGAGACCTCTCTCGTCATGAACACTAAGATATGACTTGTTGAGCCTCACTAAAGTACAGTTGAGGGGCGGTCCATCCTCGATGTCATGCCCCAAATTGGGCCTCATTCGAACGCTCTCGACTTTCTTCTTAGGGTATGGAATAAGAGGTATGCCATGACTTCATAATAAAAAATGCAAAGTTTGGAGAAGCTCAAGATTCAACTTTTGGTTAGAAGTAGAAGACTCCCTTTAGATCTCCATAAAAGTTTTCTTTCAGGAAGCAAGATAAGAGCTCCAACAAAAGTATGTTTGCGTCCTTTATAAAATCTATGTTCTTAAGAAGGAATGGTATTGAGAAAGGAAGCATGAAAGTGGGAGACTCCAGAAAGTGGGATCATGAGCTATTGAAACATATAAATATAACTAAAGAAATGATCTTTAGTCGCTGGAAGGAAGTGGTCTTACACCTCAATGTAAGTACTAGTTGTTGGGTTTTACATTTATTGAGTGAAATCTTCTATATTAAGCTATGTTCCTATTTTAAGGTATTTGATCTTTTTAAGACTATTCTCAACATTTGGAAGGTGGGTTTTAATCTTGGTAGTCATATTAAGGAGCTTTTTTTTGGTATGGGAGTGGATCTTCTATAGTAAATCCACTCCCTAGTGTAGATTTTCTTTGCACCACCATATCTTGGCAAACACATAAAGTAGTATTTATAGCAGTATTTCTTGGTTTTTGGGATCCAGTTCAAAACCCATATGCTCTAACTTGTTTCTAGATCGCTTTCAAGATCCTAGTCTCACCCATAGTTTTGTTTGGCCATTGTTTTATTGTTCATAAATGATCTACTTTGTTTTTCAGAACCATTCTCTAGATATTGTTTTGGCGGTCCATTTATTACCTTCATGGGTAGCATGGTTCCCACATCCTAGATTTAGTTCATCTTTGTTGTTTTTGTGTCCCTGTGGGGACCATGTAGGGTTTCTCTCTTTGTTTGACTTTGGAGACTTGGATATTCATATGTATCCAAGTTGGTTTGTGATCTAACCAAAATCTATTTGTTGGTCCCCTCAAGACATAGATGGTTCTCTTTGAGACATAGGCCTCTTGCTTCATTAGTCCAAGATTGTTTTTGGTCAAGCTAAAATTGGTTAGTTCCTATACTAGTCAAAAGAAATTGTGACCTATTTTGCTAGTTTTCCTCTCTAGATATCTAGGCCTCCTTTTGTGCCCAGGCTGGTTATGGATTCTATCAAATATTAAAATGATGGCATTTTATTATCTTTATTGGGTTTGGCTCCCCTGGGGATCTTGCTGGGTCTTTTAGAATATGGGCGTCTTTCTTCATTAGTCCAGGTCAGTTTTTGGTTTAACTAAAACTGATTGGTTCTTACACTAGACAAAAGCAGTTGTTTCTCTTTACACTATTAGTCTTCCCTTGTTTGGGTCCTTTCTACTCCTTTCATTGATGTTTTCTCTTTCTATCGGGTCCTCTTTAATCTCTTAGTGAGTCGCATCCTCTTCTATCTTGTGTATGCCAAGGAGAAACCAAACCTGTTGACTTGTCTACATTGGGTTCCACATGAGTCAAAAGTAGATTTAGTTTAATCCGAATATTGAACATTTTAATATAAAACAACAAACAATAAAAACATTACATTATTTACAATTATACATATCAAATTTGTAATAAATATTTTAACTAAATGTATAATATTGTGAGAGTTGTCCATCTAATCCAACAATATATACTATACAATAATAATATAAATTATGTGGAGAAATCATTACTTATTAGATTAGGGATTCTATCACACATGATAGGTAATTATTTACACTCTGCACTCCCTTAACGTAAGAGGAAGAGACAATCCCCAGCCAATGAGGAGAAGGAGCTATAAATTCAGCCCCATATTCTATATAAATAGAGGGGAGGCCCCTTTGAACTTTATATAGTTCAATTTAGAAAGACGAGAGCGAGCATACTCTCTATAGTCATATTTATAGAAAGGCACTGCCCTGCCCGTATCTATCTACGGTGGAGGGATGGGTGCGAGTAATGATTATACTCTCTATAATCACTACTAAGCAATATTTTTGAAGGAAAATATGAATAGAAAATAAACAAGAAAACAAGAACTATTAACTCAGAACTCAGAAAGCTACAGCAATCTTGAGAAAAACAATTCTATTCATCTTCAAATTTCCCTTGATTACAATGTGCGCCCTTAGCGTCTTTTTATAGATTTAAAAACTAAACAATAACTGAAAATAGACTCATCTATTATTAGCTTCAACTACTTAACTAACTGCTTGTTCAAACAAACTCATATCTAACTGATTGTTAACTAACTCAATCCTAACTGTCAGTTTACTAACTGATGCTTAACACCCAGTTTACTAACTGTTTGTTTAACTGCTTGCTTGCATGATGAAGGAGGGAGGTGGGAGAAATTATCTCCAATTAATCTTGACTTTCTAACAATTTTCGATAGTTAGCACTAATAGCATCCTCTCAACCAACGCTCCCCTATATAGGTATGAGCCTAAACTCCCTCTATTTAAAACTAAACATATTATAATACACTTTAAAATGATTTTTTTTTATTATACATTACCTTATATGGATATCTATTTAACATTGTTATTGAATGTCAACTGCTTGATGGTAATAAATGAAACATCCAATGCCTAAATCTAAAATCCTTGCTGATGAATGTTTCTTACTGCTACAATGCCTTCACTTAAATATGACATGTATTCCGGCCTAGATGTAGAGAGCGGCCTTAACCAGAGATATTTGGGAAAACATACCATTGTGTGTACATAGTCCTCACACATCTTTAAAAAAAGTGAGAAAACAATGTAATTAGATTTTCGGTAACCTGATTCTGTAGGGAGCGGCCTTAACCAGAGATATTTGGGAAAACATACCATTGTGTGTACATAGTCCGCAAATCTAAACGCAAAGTGAGAAAACAATGTAACTAGATTTTCAGTAACCTGATTCTATTTTAATTGCTAACTTGGCTGAATAGTCGATATTCTTGTACACAGATGTCTATTGTGAGCTTGGTTAAAAAACAAATACATTTTTAGACATTTCAATTTAAAAATCGTGTATGGTTTAAATCGTTGAATATAAGTATTTGAACGGTTAAACGTTTAATTTAAAAACATATAAATATTCTTATCATTATGCAATCAACTGTTTAACTTGTAAACATATGAATCTCTCTTATTAGACAATCAAATGTTCAACTTATGTTTCTAGAGAGGCCCATTGTGAAGTTGGCTGAATAACGAGTATAATTACTGTAGTTGCCATCAACAAAATGTGGCGGGTTCGTTTTAACTAACTGTTAACTGATGCCATGACAGAAAAAAAGATATTTCATACATAACTACATGAAAATGTATCCAATTATTAATGTAGAAAAGCAAGGAGATTTTTCCTCATCTGAACGACAAAACAAACCTAATTTTCACCTAACCTTAATTTCTTTATATAGACATTAATTTTGATTAATATAGAGCAACGTCTGGACGACAACCCAAATGTATCATTGGATTTTCCCATTATCAATGGATACTGAAGATTTATAGGGAAATATTGCACTACTCAGTGTAATATTTGGTGGCATGGTTTCCGGATTATCTGGCGGATTTGACAAAGTACACTGGTTCAAGTGGATGTAATTGTATCAAGCTACCCAGTCTCAAATCCCATGAGTGACCAAACTGCTTACAACAGGTGACATAGAATTGATCGATTGACAAAGTGGAGGTATGGGGATTGGAACCTTCACTTGTATTTCAAATTAAATGCAGCCCATTAATCCCAAAATTAAATGTATAGAAAATATGTGGACATGTACATAATGTTTTGTCAAAATGATATAAAGAAACAAGGTGTCCTATAAAAACCTGAATATTTTGGGGGAATGCAATTGGTAGCTACAAATCCAAATTCAACACCAATATTTGCCATCATACTCTTAGATTTCTCTACATTGTGAGTTTCTAAATAGGGTATGGATATATCCCTTAAATATATCTGTAATCTTGTTGTTCAGAATACTTTTATCATGTGACATAAGGGGAGTTCGTTAGGGAATATGGAAATCCATCAATTCTTTTAGGGTTGTAGTTTTCATCTCTATAATCCAAATTATAAAATGAAGGCTCTTTTATGTAAACTTAATAATTTCTCTACAATACAGATCTGTTAAGAGTACCATGCAGTAATGGGTAAGACCCTTCTTGAGCGAGTCGAATTTATATAGACTTCCATCTACGTTAAACTTGTGAAAATATTATTATAGATTTTAAAAAATAGACTAGTAATATAGATAAAGGATAAAAGCGAGGGATATGGCTCACCTACACGATAACAATTTATATTTGTAGTAAAATCTGACCAGTGCGTTGACGTGTTTTTTAAACCAAAGATTGTTTGTGAGCCATACATACAGAAATGGTTATTTATTAGAAGCATTAAACCCCAGAAAAAATAATTGATACTTTGTTGTTTGGTTTTATAAGATAAATGAATCCAAATCAACTTATTTATACCAAAGAAAGTCATTTCATAGGAAAGCCATATTTAAAGTAATTTAGAAAGTTAATTTTAAACATAAACAAAACAGAGATGCCTATCCCTTTAACATTAAGCTATCTACTTCTTTTTGGTTCAAAATCAACTCACGAAAGTCATATCAAGTGACTTATTTCCAATTAAAATATACCCAATCAAGAGCTAGCCCTTTTACTTAATCTGTACCGACTCATGGACAATTCCATGAGAATCTAAGGACGGGGCAAAATTTATTTAACAAAGGAAAGTCGATGACTACTAACATTGTACATTGGTACTTTTAAAAGAAATTGTCCATTTCATCAAAGTGAAACAAAAACTATATTTCATCAAAAGTAAAAATTGTTTCATATATACGGATTCTTTTTTAAAAGTTATATAATTTTGAAGATAAATCAATACATGATTTCTGTATGTATAAATTATAGTCTTTATAAGTTGGACAATTTTTCATAATTACAAAAAATGTCAATTGAAGTAGGTTGGGGTTATGTAATTACTAATATATAATAAATTGTGATTTTCGAGTCCTCAGGGATGGTTTTAAAACTATTAGGTTAATTTTGTAATCACATTAGGGGTATTTTTGCAATTGTATGGGTAATTTCACTTCACAACTACCAGCCTATATTAGATGGTAGTTTTGCTTGCATTACATGAAAATTAGTGTAACGACATGAAAAAATTGGTCATCTCATGTTGAGAGTTTCGATAATATTAAACCTTGGAAAAGACATATGTTAAATAAATGAATAAATACTGGTGATCAAAGATCAATAATCTATGGGTGAATAAGAGTGACGATGTGAATGAATAAAGTAATAATAATGACAATAATTTTTTTTTGCATGGTTAAAGTCAATTTAAAGTCATCTTTTAAGTTACCTCAATGGGAGAATTCATTCACAAACAAATAATGCTTTATGTTTCAAATGGAAGATTTAAAGTCAATTCCCTTTGAGTTGTCAAT
>JARHVA010005805.1:350000-415000 GCA_037957365.1 Torreya grandis
ATTAATATATATATATATATATATATATATATATATATATATATATATATATATATATATATATATATATATATATATATATAATTAAGATGGAATTATTTATACATATCTCATTATATTTTTTTTAATTATGATGTTATAACTATCAAATTTTTTTTTTGATTGTATATGTATAAATTTCTATTATTTTGTATATATATAGTAAGCAAATCTAAAAAAAAAGTGGGAAGACAATGTAACCATATTTTTAGTAACTTGATTCTATATTGATTGTTAACTTGGGTATATAATCAACATGCTTTTAAATATGTCTAATGGTGTCTATTAATATTTTGGTTGAGTAATTAATATATTTTATGACATTTTAATTTAAACATTACATATATTTACAAATTGAACATGTCCTTGGACAATTTAACATTCAACTTTCAAACAGATAAACATACTTTTAGAAAGGCATATCATTAAGTAAACAAATGTTTAACTTGCAAATATATCAGGCAAATGTTTAACTTGTAAACAAATGTTTAGTTAAAATATTACCCCTATAGCGGTGGTAGTAGAGGCTTTGAACCTGATGAATGCGAATTCGGAAACATCAAAGATTGATTTTAATGTTGCATCGGATGGTAGTGGTAGAGCTGACAGATTGTTGGGGAAAAAAGGCAATGGATATTTGACTAGGTGGGGTTTGGTGAACTATTAAATGAATGAAAGAGGAATAGCTATAGGTAGTTTAGGGATAAAGCATGAAACCCCTATTTGTTCAAATAAAAAGCCACCACATTTGGATCAAGTTGTGTTTGGGATAGCAAGGAGTGGCAAATAGGGGAGTGTTGACCTTATGCTTTTGGAGGTAGGAACACAGTACAAGTTAGGGGGTAGATCTTTTGCTGATGTTGTGGGTGGAAGCAAAAGCCCTCCCATGGTTCTAACAAAGAAAACCCCAGTTGTTCTTTTTGTTAAATTTGAAATGGAAGTCCTTGCTGAGAGGGAGGAATGGCTTACTAGGAAAGGACTAATTTGTAAATTTGAAGGTCTATGGTCGACTCTCAAAGCCCTACATGAATGGATTTCATCAAAATAACAACATTTGGTGGAAGGTAAGATTTAGATATGCCCCTGTTCTAGAGGATTTTTCATTCTGATTTTCAATTTAGTAGAAGATATAGAGTCTTTTTTCAAAGATAATGTGTGGGAATGGGATAAACACACTTCGTTGGTTAAGCCTTGGCATCCAAATTTTAATGCCCAAACTAAAATTTTTAATGTTAAACTAATTTGGGTGAGAGTTCCAAATATTCCATATTAGTTTTGGGATGAAATGGTTTTTAAAACTATTGGAAATACTTTAGGTGAATTTTGTGTTATTGATAAAATGATAGAGTATGAGGGACACACCTCTTTTGCCCATATTTTGATTCAGGTTGATTCTTCTAAAGATTTACCTTCTTAAATAAAATTGACAGTGGGTGATAAAAAATGGATGTAACCTTTAGACTATGAAGGGATCCCATTTAGATGCAGAAGATGTTTGAAAATAACACATCCTATAAATGATTGTCTGAACCTCAAATACAAGAAGATGGTTTCATGATGGAAAATGCAGAAATTGAGCATATTATGGTTCTAGCTACTAAAGATAACATATGTGAGAACGAGGGTTCAAAATCAGTGATCCTGTTGGAAGCAAAGGAGCATAATCAAATTAATGAGTCACTTGATTGTGAGAAAAAGTTCACGAAGGAGAGGACCATTGTGGTACAGGAGAAGACTAATGGAAATGCAGATATTATTTGAAATCTAGCAACCCAGGCTCTATTTGAAGGACCAGGTGTATTTGATTTAGAGCAAACACTGAATCAAGAGAAATCTGTAGAAATCTCTATCCCCATATTGCCAAACCCTGAAGCGGGAGGAGAATGGAAAACCATTAGGAATAGAAAGAAAGGCAAAGGTAAACTGGGTTTGAAACCCATTACAATGTTTCTTAGATCCAACAAAAAAAATCTTATGGGAGACGCCTAGTTAATTTCATTTTGGGCAGCAACTTTTGTTGAAAATGTTGACATTTGAGACCAGCTTTTACTGCTCTTTGGCTCCTTTTCTCCAACTTTTATTTTAATACCGAATGTTGTATAACCTCGGTTTTCTGCTTCACTTCTAAAGTATGGCACCTTAGCTTAAAAATAAAAAACCTATCCTTTACCCTTAATTAAAAAACTTGCAAACATATCAATATACTCCTAGAGAGGCCTATTGTGAACTTGGCTGAATAATGACTATAACTATCGTAGTTGGCATCAACAAAAAGTGGCAGGCAGGTTTTGATTAACTGTTAAGTGATGTCATAACAGAAAAACGCAGATAATTCGTACATAACTACATGAAAATGAACCCAATTAATAATCTAGAGAAGCAACAAGATTTTTACTCATTCGGGCGATTGTTTTGTTTGATACTCAAACCAAACCTAATCCGAACCTAACCTTAATTGCATTATATAGAACCACGTTTGGAAGACAACCCAAATGCATAATTGGATTTTCCCATTATCAATGGATACAGATGATTTACCGGAAAATATTGCAGTAGTGATTATAATTTTTGGTGGCATGGTTTTCGGATTATATGGCGGATATTTGACAAACTACTTTTTATGTTTTATAATTATATCATTTGTTTGTTTCATCATTGGTTTGGCTGTTTCTTCTTTGATATTGAAAGGCTGCCGAAACAGAAGAAAAGGCGGAAACAATAGGCATAGAACTGTTATCACAGAATGCCATCTCCAGATTTTGAAATTCTTGTCTATGTATAATTGGAGCATACGTTTGTTAAGTTGCATTAATTATTCTCATGGCGACAAATTGGATTTTTTTAAACACAAAAATTATAGAATCACACTGTTTTTATCCTTTGTTCTCCTTATTTATAAGGCATATAATCTCCTGATTTGTTTGACAGGTTAATAAGTTGAATGCAAAATCTACTCTAATTGTTTTTCACTACATAAAAGGTTTGCACTGCAGTCATTACCAAAATAAGTGAACTGTTTCCCATCTATATCATATTGTTAAACAGAATTAAAAGTGATTCCTTTCCCGAGATGATTCATCACGTCCGACGAAGCTTCCAATGACTACGGATTTTATAAAGATAGAAACATCTTCCACTCAGTGAATTATGCCATTTATGGAAAACTTATAAAGATAAAATAGAAAGTAAAAGTAAAAGAGGATTAGGTTTTTGAGATCCTGAATCTATCGAATGTTTACTATTTTCGGTTTTTTTTGGCGGCTACCATTATATTTAGATTTTTATATTAAGTCGGGAAAACTAGACAAAATGTTATTTATCGTATTATATATTGTAGAATCTTATGCGAATCTTCTAAAGTTTTAAAATAAATTAGACCTTAAAAAATCTCCAAGTGAAATAAACACAACAGAGTAAGACCCATATATAATTTTGCCACTATTCAATATAAATATCATCACGCTTTAAGATTTTTCTTCAGCAAATTATGACCATCGTAGTTCAATCTTTTTCGTAAACAAATTAAGACAATAGTAAGAGTCAGAACGCGTGCACTGAGTGAACAGAAGCTTGCTCACTTGTTTGGCTGATCTCAGCATGTTAGCAAGAGATGGTTTAGGGACATGCTCTACCCAACCAGCCTCATTGCATGTAAACATGTTCGTAAGGGGGTTTAGAGGAATCCCAACACCATGCTGACTTACTATAATGCCCCGCCGTGAAACCCTTGTTTTATGATCATATGACTTGCCCTAATAGTTATTATTATATTATAGACACATGCGTTTTGTTTTCTTTTGTTTGAAAAACACTACATATTAAATTAATTTGAGACATTCGTGACTCCATCATGTGGATACATATATCTTGTATATTATTTTATTATGAGATTGGATACATATATGTTGTATATTATTTTATTATGAGATCGAAATTGTGTAAGGACATCTTGTGAATATTATATTCTCTTCTATATGATGATGTGATATTTAATTGAATTGAAATGGTTATGTCATCATAGATTATGATTTTAATTACCAATGTTATTGGTTATCAGGGTTATAGATTCATCTTGTTAAACTCTAGAAGTAACATTATGATTCTAGTTTTTTGTGCAGATGACAAGGAAAAAAACATATATTTATACCAATATTGAAATAATATGGTATAAGTTTGCATTCACTCTATTAGGGTAGTATTTGAGTCAACATTGTGCAGCAGGGAATCTACAACTAGATACTCACCTTGTGTACAATAAAATGTGCAACACTTTGATTTTTAAGCTGTTGGTAATTTTTAATTAGATGGAAGGAACTTCAATCCTAGTAAGATATGAACTGTCATTAAGTAGGCAGAAAGCCACAAATAATGGTTAGAAGAATAAATGGAAGAGATAACAGAAAGAACAATCATGATCCATAAGTGGGTGAAAAAATGCCCATTCCAAATCTTATCCATAGAATAATGTAGGTAGATTTAGAATTTGATGCAACTAAAAACAAATAAAAACACAAGAAACTAATACTAACACTCATCATAAATGCAAGACAAATCTTTAGTGAGAAGGTAAAATAAAAAATTAATGATCCTTCTAGGAAGGATATACAAAGAAAAGTATAGCCATAAAAGGGGGCTTGTCAGTAAGAAAAGAGTAATTTTTGAAAGGAGAACGATAGAAGCATACCACTATAGAAAGGTAACATTTATTAAGAAGTGTTTTGATTGGCCTCAATCTTAATTATGCTTTGGATACTTGCCAAAAAAACCTACATTTTTTTCAAGAGCCTTATGACTATGTTTTATTGAATACTCTTGTGGAAAGATGAGATTTATTTATGATTGTTGATCTGATATTTATTACTAGCAACCTTCCTCTTTTAATGAGATAATTCTTCTTATTTTTTTTCTTTTTTATCATTTATTTTTTCTTTGGGTGGGTCAGAGAAGGATAATAATAGTGATTGTATCTCATAGTGCTATTGGACTCACCTGTATTATTTACTATATATCATAGATGCCTTCACCAAGGTGTAGGAGAAGGGATAAAGTCTCAAACTAGTCTATCTATGGGACAATGTCTTATGTGGGAAGAGATATTGATCTAGGAGGATCCCTACTAAATCACTATCTATCCAAATTATTTCTATGTACATGTGTTATTTAGTCTCTAGGCATGAAGTTTGAGGCCAAAAAAAGTTTAAAAAAAAAAAAAAGGTCTCAATTCTTCTTCAAAAAATTCACACAACATAGAGCTTGTTGAGTGCTTTTTGGTTTATTTTTTGGTCTAAATATTGGAGTCCACAAGCACAAGCTATGGCCTTTAAAATTTGGTTAAAAGTCAATAGGATGGGTCAACATTGGTCAACACTAGTCAAATACGATCAACAAACATTAATGGTCATAATAAATTTAAATGGGACCATTTAAATAATAACATGACACCCATCAAATTACCTTGTATTTCCATTAATTACCACCTGGTTTTCATAACCCCCATGTGGTATGTGGGCTTTAAACATGGAGAAAAGTATCTTTTTAAAAAAGATAAGAAATGCATTGAAATGGGATGAGCAAAACCCATAAGATAAACATTAATCACATGAAATTTGGGAAAGGATAATTAAAAAGGCTAATTTAAAGCCTTAGATATTGTAAAATCATGAAAGGATGAGAAATGGGTTGTTCTAAAACCATAATTGTTTGTAAATTAAATCCCACCCTAGAAATGGGGAATAAACATAATCATTCAAAACTAGGGGATAAATCAATATGCCATATAATTTGTAAAAAGGATAATTCTAAATTCCATAAAATTTTTAAGGGGATGATTATTACACCAATTATAGGTGGAGCCTCCATAAGTATATAAAGAGTTGAGGGGTCATTAGAAAATCATTCAAAAGCATTCTAAATTCTCAAAGCACTCATTGGAGGAGAACAAGAAGTGAAGAAGAGTTCATCAAAAGTAACTCAATTCAGTGTCTAGTAATTTTATAGACAAGATTATTTTGATCAAGTTTTAGTGAGGGTTATGACTCTATTCATTTTTAGAGTTTATCATTCGAGATCAGAATTATGTAGTTTGCATTGCCGTCAGTCATCATGTGACTTATATAAATAGATCATACCAGATGGATTAGCATGTATTGTTGGATCTATTCATACTAGATGTTTGTGGAGTAATTTCCTTGTCCATTCTAGGTTCAATACAGGCATGATTCATTATAAGGTGAGTTTTGTGACTATAATTACATTCTATTTTAAATGAATTTTTTCATTGATTAAATGAGCTCAGAAATGTAGTGCCTCTTAGACAAACTCCATTATCAATTCTGGAGTATTTTGTCTTTACTTTTTCTTGTAGATTTTCATATTACTTTCCATTTCAATTATATTTTTTATTTTAATGGATTTATAAGTAGTTTGATGGGAAATATATAAAAATGAATGATTAAGTCACGGAACCAATTTAGGAGTTTCTTAGAATCACTCTCACTAATCAAAATCATTCAAAGTATTAGTTTAAATATTATATACAATAGAGAAAAATTGAGGTAATTATTGATTATCCATTTTTTAAAAATTATTAATAAGTGGGGTCACTTACTATTTACATATCAATTTTGGTATTAGAGTGGTTTTCCAAGGGTTGCTAATACTTTTTGTGTCTTGTGTTAGTATTCCTCCAGTTGTCTATTTATAATTTGAAGTTACATGTTGAAAAATGAGCAAAGCTATGAAGAGAAAAAGATCAAAGCAACTTGAAATATTCAACCATTATATTTAGATGGAAAAATCTAATCTAAAAAGGATGTTGAAGGCTTTAGAAGATGAAAAGCAAGAGTTAAAAGATAGACTGCTATCTCATGTGGATTTTCTCTCAAGGATCATCTAGGAGTTACAACTTGAGTTACATTCCAAGGATAGGTTGATGTCACAATCACAAAATGATGAAGAAATGGAAGAGAAATCAGAGTCTCAAAGACCATCCTTTACCATAAATACACAAACCCAAATAGAGGTTTGTATAGTAAGTAATTGACCATGTTATTCATTTTCTTCCCATCAATGTGCTTCTTTCAGGGAATTTGAGAAACATACTCATGGTATTGACTCTAAAATACTAATCAAGAAATGGTTTTGATAGAAAAGGACTCGACATCCATGTCTAAGGAATTACTAATCCCACATAGATTGAGGATAGATCTTAATATGCAGGGCTGGGATTTGTTAATGGTAATGCACTAGTAAAATTTAGAAAATAACTGACTACATGACAAACTTTTAGTCACAACAAATAAAAATGTCTAAATTCTACTATTTTTTTGTAACTCAGCTATAAATGTGTAAATAAATGACTAATTTGGTCATTGACTAAAAAATTATTTTGTCATACAAATAAAAATGACTAAATAGTTACGCAAATGCAAATTAGATGAATTTTTTTTTAAAAAATCTGACGAGAGTGTATTGTGCATGATTCATTATTCATTGAATATCTCCTCATTTTTTAAGTTGGTAATTATCCTAGAACTAAGGCATTTTGTGTTATAGCAGCTACTTGAATGGTTGATAATGGTTGTTTAGAGATGATATAGAGACTTCTAAAAATGTAGGAAAGAAATTCAGAGTTAACTGCAAAGAAGTTGGTGAGGCATTTTACAGTGAAGTCAAATTTGGGGATGCCCTTTATATAAAATTTAGAGGTGATTTTAAAATCTCATTCGATTAAATACAAAATCTATAGTTTTTGATTGGTAACTTATATTAATTACATAGGTAACTGAGTACCAGAACCATACACACAATTTAGGGTTTAAGGGACTCTTTTTTCATTAGTTTCCTCTACACATTTTGGAGCATATGGGAATTGAACTTGTAACTCAAGTGAAACACTACCTTATTCTAGTCATTTTAATAATTCCATATCCATAAAGCACATATAAAAAACTCTAGAATTGGCAATGGGGATTTTATTTATGAATTCAACCCAAATGCCATTTCCTAATGCCTCCATAAAAGTTTGTTGAACCAAATCTCATTCATCACGCTCAACATGAAGAACCCCAATGTTGTTTAACAATTCGATCAGCACTTATTCTCTGATCTTCTTTAGAAGAGACTTTTCTATCTTACGAGAATTTAAAGTTAAACTGGTGTCTGATGATATTAATAACTCACCCATATTGATAAATGCATGGGCATCACATGGATCTATATGAGTTGCCTTTATTAAAATTTACAAATCCTTCTCTGATTGCCCTTACCAAGCATATATATGGTTTACATCTCTTAATCTCTCACATGTCTCAGGGTGGATCTCCAAAACCTTTTCAAAATTTGAGAGATAACTCTTAAGATCTCCAAACTTCAATTAAGCATGTCCATAAAATCCTATGGCCTCTAGATTTCTTTGATTGATACCATGTAGTAATTTGTAGTGGTGTCATAATTACCGTTACTATGATAAGATCATGCAATATTATAATATGATGAGATTCCATTAGAGGGTGGTTAGTTGAAACAAGATCTATCTCAGTCAACTATTCCACAAAAAAATGTTGCCTTGTGAAGAAAAAATGGTTTTCTAAAAGATTCAATGCCATTGCATAGTATGGGTATGATTAAAAGGCTCTATGCATCTTTTCTGTTCCTTCATGAACACTACCCTTTTCACTAACTATGAGAATCTTACAGGTAAAAAATGCATAAAATTGACCACAGAGATTTATGTAGAGGCAAAACATCATTTCCTAATGGTTTCATAAAACTTTGTTGAGCCAACTCTAGTTCATCACTCTCAAAATGAATAACCCCAATGTTGTTTAACAATTCAATGGGTACTTCTCTACTCTTCTTTGGAAGAAACTTTGGCATCTTAAGATAATTTAAGGTTGCACTAGTGTTTGATGATATTAATAAATCACCCATCTTGATAAATACATGGGCCTCATGTTGATCTATATGAGTTTCCTTTCTTAAAATTTCCAAAACCTTCTGTTGGTTCACAAATTTGCAATATGCAAAACCTTAAAAAGATGTAAAGCTTTGTGATTAGGTTATGCAACCAATTTGGCCAACTGACAGAATCAACCCAAGTGGTTAGGATTCTCTACACTTTAGGCTCCATTTTTGGCAGTAGGTGTTACCTTATATTCACCAATGATTACTTACTCCTCAAATTTGTTGGTGTCTTCAGAGCATATTAAGGGATTTATATAATTTTTTCAATTAAATCATCCAATTCAACCTAATCTACACTGGCATATGATTTGAATTAGATTTTATTTTAATTTTCTATTCTGCTATTACTCTTACTCCTACACAATAAGAAATTAAAGTTGGAGTGTTTGAATACGATACAAGGAAATGCTTCTAGAAAAGAATTTAATGGTGCCTTTCTCCAAAATTGGGTAATAGAGTCTATTCACACAAATATTTTTGATTTCTATCTAGTCAAAACTCAAATTACTTGGCATGAGATTATCTATGACTAGCATAGACATACACAATTATTATTACCCAACTCTTCTTAATTATGCAAATTGAATCTTCCAAGTTACAGTGATCTATTAAATAGAATTTAATCCCTACTTGAGGAAACCCAATTAGATAAACCACCCAAAAAAAAACAAATGTAATTTCAAGAACTAAACATATACTTGATATCTTAATTCAAATAATAAGGAGAAATAAAAATGGAGACAACTAGATAACGTATAACATGAATATTCAACAAGCAATTGAGAACTAGATATATGGCACTAGAGAAATATGGTTTGATTTTATTGATATATCCTTGAAGAAAAATCCTTACAATGTCTTTTTCCAAAATCAAATTATTAGATAAGTTTCCCAAGGTCTTGGTTTCATTCTTATAGGGATGAAAGAAGCTACAAGCTTGAGACCTTTTACATTCCAAAAAAAGACTTTTCATATACCCACCCCTTGATATGACATATTAAAACATATACTTTTTGACAAGTATTAAAAACACTACCAAATATATTTTGAATACATATTGGAAAGCATAAAAACATGAAAAAGACAAAATAGGTGGATGTCTAAGATTTGTTGGTGCCATGTTGATGCTATATTGATGCTCATTGCTTGTCTGCATACTTGGCCTGCTTATTCTTTAGTTGTCAAATATTGATTCTCCCATTAGTACACTATGAAATCATTAGGCCACTTATATTCTTTGATCGAGAACATGTTCGCCTAGTTATCTTTTTATCATTTGTTTTGCAACACTTTGACATCAATGATGAACTTTGCATATCCAACATCCAAAGTAATTACTCTATCCAAAATGACATTGAAACTGAGAATATTTATGTTTTGATTTTTTTTCAAGAAATCAGTTACTTGAGAAACTATTTGACCATATTCACTTTTCCATGCTTCAAAACCTTTGATCTTTATATCCTCTATCAAACTGGAAGGAATAAACTAGTGTTTGAAGGTAGCAAAATAATTAGTCTTTGCCTGCATTTTCTAGCTCTCACCATTCACATACTAAAATTCATCCAAGATCATTTTCACTATATTCTTTATTGGCTTGAGTGAGGTTGGAGCACATAGATCTCTTTATATAACTTTGTACAAGGTTAGCAATGTATGGTGTGTCAGTTTCCATTTCTTTTATATTAGATGCAAAATAGAAAGATTGACCTTCAACTGATCAATGACTTGGGACAAGGAAGAATAGAATTCGTGCACATCTACCAACTTGTCAACAACCAATTTTATTCTATATTCTAAAATATTCTAAAAAACCTCAAGAATTTTCAATTTAGCCTCATCCTTTGTCTTCTCATTTTACTTTTTCAAATCTTCAATTTCTTTCTCCAACTTCAACTTCAATGCATTCAACTAATCAACTATGACTATATTATCTCTATTTATTTGTGGCATGGTGACTTGTTATGGAAAAATTACTTGTATTTAATAATTAACACCCTTCAACTATTGATTTAGTTTGACATTTTCAAAATACAACTTATTCACTTCATCATTCATCTTAATTTGAGTCTTTTCATAGTCAACCAATCTTTGCTCCATTTTCTTGATAGCATCTTATGTGACATTGCAGAGTTCACAGTAAGGGTGGTAGCTTCAAGCACTAATGTATCCTAAAATGTTTTCACCATAACTATTCCCTCAACTCCTGGACTATATCAAGCAATCTTGGCTAGTTGGTGTTCTTCTGTGTGGCCCATATTGCTAGAGTCTCTATCTTTGTGTTAAACATAGAACCACTGACACCAAACTCATAATCAAACTTAGAAACCATTATGGGATCATCTTGATTTCTCATTTGGTCCAAAGAAAGCATTTTCTTCAATTCAAGGCCAGGGATGATCAACATATTACTCTTCAAAACCATTTATCTAGCCTCATCAGAGCTGACATTTATTTCATCAATTTTCAAATCCTTGAAAGTCTATGTTACAATTTGATCATGTTGAGATTCATCAATGCACATTTTATTTATTTCCACATTTTTTTCAAATTCTTTCATCTTCATTTTGAAACAAAAATCTTTGAATTTTGGGGTATTGATGAAATCATCATCCTTGATGAACCTCATAGAAGCCACAACCCTTTCATCTTCTTTTAGTTTAGGCCCACCTTATGACTATTCATACATTCTTGATTTTTGTTTATGTGCTTCTATTTCTTCACCAATAAGGGGTTGATCAACTTACACTTCCTCTTCCTCTTCCTATTCCATATGCCTCAAAATATTGGTCACCTACTTAGAGTCACCAACTCCTTTAGACATTTCATATGGAACCAGTGGAGAAACATCATCAGTCTTTTACCTTTTACTAGGTGTTGAATCAAGAACAACTAGATCTTGCATTGACAATACATATGGACCAGGTTCTTGAATCACAAATCCTATTAGATTTTGGACATGGACATTGGCATAATTTGTAAGTTGTTTCTCAGATTTTCCATATATTTTTTCAAAATTATCAATTATCAAATCTATTATTTTCAAAGGGTCCTTATCTTCAACCAAAAAAATTAAAAATTAGGGTTTTGTTTTCTTTTGTCATCCTCAATCTTCATTAAAATTTTCCATTTTATTTTCCTATTATATACCTCTTTAAAAGTGATATAATTTATTATCACATCTTCATCAAAATTGAGTTGATGGGATATACCCATCCTAGTAAGGATGACATGTCTAACAAATTTCATGTGACCCTATCCCTAATTTCGAAGAATATTTAGCCTTCAAATAGTTTTTCAACTCCTTTAAGGTATTTGCACCAATGTACCATTCACCAAACATAATGGAATCTAGAAAAATACGTGCCCTTTTTTCATCACATCTTTCTACATCTAGAGCATTTACCACATGAATTCAAGAAAATAAGTTTTCTTTTGGCACAAATTTTGGCAACAGATGGGGTGGCTAATTACACCCATATACTCTTATTATATTATAGTCGAGAAAGAAATACCAATTAATAAAGTTATGTTTGTGACCTTGTTCTAGCCTATGATCAAGAGGCCTCAACATTTATCTCACCTCTTTGGTCAATCTAGGAAAAAGGATACCAAGGGAATTCATTATTATGACTGAGAAATTACCATTGAACACAACATAGTTACAGTTATGATAATGAGTAACCCATTTATAACACCATCACTATGTAGGTAATTTCTATCTCTTTTCGTCAATCATTCTCATGTCCATCCTATTGGACCAATTCCTTATGTTTTGATACAAAATTAAATGGCATAATAAAGAATAATATTTTAAATGCATAGGTTTCTTGTTCTCCCTTAGTTGCAAAAATCCATCATGGAATTTCTTCTCAATATATAATGTAAAATCATACCCAACATTAACCTCTGGATTCTATATTCTCATGGCCATCATCATCATCATGCTAACTAGCATTCTATCTTGGGCATCAAGTCTTATCACTTGATAGAAAGTAAAATATGTCCTTTTGAAATACACAAAAAATTCATCAACTGCAAAAGGCTCACCTATAATGGTTAGGATTGAAATCCTTCTATTATTGGCCCCATTCCTCATGTATATGAACAACTCATCACTCCTATGTGTATTTCTCAGACTTGTATATTATTGTTCACTTTTCTAAAGGTCAAATTTTGTGAGGGATTGCTTGTTGAGCATGAAGTAATCAATGATTGCATTTCTATTCACAGCCACTAATGGTGACCCATTTAGTAACCTAATAGTTTTGGTTGCTAGATGATAGTGTTGTGCCAATATCGTGATTAAATCCACATCAGTGAATACATTTGGAACCACAAGCTTAGCCAAATTAAAATTCCATGGGTTTTCAATTAGTTCTTATCCATCATGATTTTCACAAAAATACCAAAAAAGGTTCCATCTTGAGATATGGAATATAGCATCCCGACACCCCTTTGCTACATCCTTGAATAGTTTCTTATACCCTTTGTCGATTGAATTTGGAAAAATGTCTAATAATGACCATTGAAGGGACCTCTTCTTAGGAATAGGGAAATCAATGTTCTTACTTATAGATCATTTTTCTTAGTATCCATAGTTTGATACTTTTATGAACTAGGGTTTTGATAGTCACTTACTCTACCAAACTAGTTGAAAATAAAGCACAAACTAAATACCAAATTTTATGAAGAGAGTGATGATGTGATCTTACCCAATTGGAGAATGGATGAAGTTTGCACATAGAGATTGAATTCACTATCTAAAATCACCACTAAATTTGCTAGAATGATGAAATACAAAGAAATTATAAATTTTATTCTGTTATGAAGCTGGTTATTTTGCCATTACTCTAGTTCATGCCATGAAATTGATAAATCTTAGCATTCAAGTATTTCAAAGATATATTTTTGATTTGGTCCAATCCAATGGTTGGGAAAGCACTGAAATTGTAGGCATCAATGATAACCACTAAGAAATGGTGATATAGTCATTTTAGCATTCAATACTTTATCACATCACTACAAGACCTATTTGGATCTATCATGGGACTATGTGAGCTTCTGAATGGTTATACCACATTTTTCACCACTTAACTCTACCCTAAAAGCCTTGATAAACATCATCATGGGATGATGGGATACATGTTACCCCTTATCCCTCATATTGCATTACCACCAACCTTTGATCTGACCATCATGTGACCATGGGATCCTTTGACATCCCTTCACTATTTATCGTATCACCACAAGAATTGGATTTGACTATGGTAGGAGTGAGAGACATATTAATAATTTTACCACTTACTGCTAGCCACTATCCCGCAAGATAGTCTTTGAAATATGAAGATAGATAGAAATATGATTTATTGTATAGAGTGTTACATAAAATTTATGTAAAAAATCTGACCCTAGAAATATGCAATTATAGTTATGGTTATTGTTCTTCTAACATTTAGTTTTGGTAGAAAATGGTTGTCATGATCATACAAAATTATCCTAATAGGGTTCTTGAGTAGAGAATTCACTCGTTGTGATTCATATTTACATTTTATTGTTAAATTTTTGACCTAAAGTGTCAATGAAAATATATGAAAAAACTAGAGTGTGGACTCTAGAGATTTAATATCTCTAACTATGTATGTTAGGGTTTGAGTGCCTAATATCAATTGACCAACCCTTTAACAGTGAGACACTGTGTGATAGAATAATAAAATTTATAAGAATATTGAAACAATGAAATATGTGTCTCATATATTATGAATATGTTCAAAGTGTGTAATTGATAATGCTTATTTGAAATTATTTACAACACTTATCTATTTATAATTGACTTTTAATTCAAATTTGATAATTTTAATAAATGATAAATGATCGTAAAAGAAGGTCACAAAACATTATGAGATTATACGCTATTATATAAAAAACATAAAATAACATAATAACTATTATGAAACTTTAAAAAGGTGGTCTCCACATTTAAAAATGAACCAAAATAATAATATCATTTAATTTAAAAAATTAAGTGTACATATAGAAATATAAATAAAACTTAGCAAACCATTTTAAAATACCCTAAATCAACCCCACCCAATCCACCAATCCCCAATTAAATATATATTCCAAGTTCATTTGTTAAAAGTCCAATAAAAGGTCATCCATCCTACTCCTATAAATTTATATTAACATCAAGCCACCTTACCATACATACATCATATTTATTAAAATAGGAGCCTGCCCTTAACACCATACTACCATTTATCTTATTTTCCACCATGGGGTTATGATGAACCTTTATTGTTTGCTCTTACCACATCACCGTAGGTTAACTTTTTATTTGTCATGGGGTCACAGTGAAATATTATATGATACTCAAACTCTTATTTCCATCTCACCAATTACTTTTGAGACCTCCATGGGGTCACAAAAACTAGTCTCTATATACCGCAACACTGCAAGTAAAGTTTTTGCATGTTGTAGGGAAGTAATAATTGTCTTTTCACTTCCTTTAGTTCCCACACAACTGCTAAAGCTATTTGAATGTACTGTGGGCTATGTTAAGAGATAAAAAACACATCAATGATCAAAATACAAATGTATTTCACATGGATATGATATGGGATGCTTATGAATGACTCCTAGAATAATTGTAAAAAGAATATAGACTCCTAGGATGAATTTTATGATTTTTAGAAAAAATGTCTCAAAGAAATGTGGTTTTATGGTGACAGAATGCCATGATAAGTTAATTGTTATGCATTTTCAAGGAATTCCATCACCATGAGACCACATTTATTTGAGGCATCTTTTCAACTAGTTCACTTCCTTGTCTATGTGATTGCTTACTACTATGCTTTGATAGATTTATTCCAAGCATCCATATCTTATTTGAAAGCACTTATTTTAGGCTTTTAGCATAGAAAAAAGGTAGTGAACTATTTTATAAAATTAATTTCTATACATGTATAAAAAATGTGGTAGCATAGACAAGGTAGTGAGGTATTTAAAAAAATACCTCAAAAAAATGTGGTCTCATAGAATACCATTACAAGAAAATGTAGTTGGCAACTACTCCTAGTTATTAGTTATGCAATGTGAAGTAATTACATAACTACTTAGGTTGAATTTTTAAAAACTATATTTATTAATTTTTTTTCATCTATCAGAATCTAGTTATTAGTTATGCAATGTGAAGTAATGCTTTGAGTTTGAAAGATGTGCAATGTAATGTAATCAACAATTTGAATATAAACTACAAAAATATATTTTTTACAATTCATTAGTTAAAATATCTATTTTTTTCTCTCTATAACTCTATTGCTATGGAAATGCCTTTCAATTAAAAGAATATAGTTTTTGTCTCTTAGTCTACAACTTTTTACATTTTTTAAAATATCTGATTTTTTTTTGATATTTTCAAAAGACCATGAACTTTTGGTTTTTTTTTTTTTCCCCAAAATATTTTTGTTTCTATGTATATAGCATTACATATGGATCACCATCCAAGGTTGACTACAGATCAATACCATGCATTTCATAAAAGAGTAGCCAATGAGAGGGACATGGACAAATATCCATGTCCATGTAATGATTGTCTTGGTAAAAAGGTGAGAAAGAGAAATATGATTTATCGACATATGATAAGATATGGAAATAGTGGTATAATCCCTTAGGATTATAATTATTTTGAATATATGATATAATTATAGACTATGAGAGATGAAGAGGCAACAAACATAGATGAAGTGGCACCAAACATAGATGAAAAGGCAATAATATTAGACAAAGGGTTTGAAGTTGATATAATGTTGAATGAGGGTGTAAATGATGATTGGGTCAAGTTGATGTAAGATGCTTTAAATATTGTGTATGATAATTTTAATTTAAGTCATTTGATAACAATCCTTCAAATTCTTAACTTGCAAGTGGTGTTTGGTTGGTCAAATGAGAGTGTAGATCATTTATTGACATTATTAAGTTCATTGTTGCCACCTAACTCCACATTGCCAACAAAATGAAGTCAATGTAACAATAAAATCACTAAGCTAGGCTTAAGGTATTAAAACATCCACACATATGTGAATGGTTGTGTATTATTTCACAATAATATTTTAAGTGAGAGTGAATGTCTGAAATGTCATGAAGCGAGGTATAGATAAGTGTTGAAATCAATTATGGTTCCTAGAAAGGTTCTTTTCCACTTTTAAAAAATCCCATGATTACTCTGAATGTATAGGTGTAGAGACATTGTTAAAATTATACAATGGCATGCCTAAAATAAGAGCATTGATGGAAAATAATGAAACATGCATGATTCTAAGACATGGATGGAATTTGGTAATAGATGGCTACATTTTTCTCAAGATATTCATAATATAAGGTTGGGTTTTTCTCTAGATGTGGTGAATCCATTCTTAGATCAAAGTAAAAAATGGTCAACTTGGTTAGTGTTTTTTTATAAATTATAACATGCCTCCATGGTTAGCAACTAAACCAGTTTTCTTAATGCTATCATTGATTATACTAGGAAATAAAAATGTGAATTTAGATACAATCCATGCTTATATAGAGCCATTATATGATGAGATAATGGAATTATGGAAAGGAATTGAAGTAATTTAATCTTTAAGGTATGGTCATTCACTCAAATTCACTTTAAGAGATTCCTTATTGCTTATGATTCATGATCTTCCTGCATATTGCACATTGTCTAGTCTTAGTGTTCATAGATACCATGGATGTCCTATTTACAACTTTAAGGATTTTTTGAGGCACTCAAAATTTTTGCGTAAGTGTATTTATTGTGGGCATCATTCTTACCTTAAAATTTATCTTCCATATCATTAATAAAAACATGTTTCAATGGTTAAGAAGAGAATCGTGAAGCACCATTGCTAATAATAGATGATTACATTATTGAGATAGACCAAAAAGAATGTCATTTATTGAAAATGATGGGATTGGAGGTAGTATATATGATCCATGTAATGAAAGCAGTGTAAAATGGTTGTGCATATTATATACGTTGCCATACTTTAAGGATATAACCATTAGGCATATTGTTGACTTTATGTATACTGAACAAAATATAGCCTATGCTATTATAGAAACTATTTTTGGTGATTTTGATACTATTTGATCATGTGAAGACTTTATAAAACTAAATATTCATCTAAATCTTTGGGTTGAAAAATGTGATGATAAAAAATATAGAAAACCTAGTGCTCCCTATGTCTAAACAAAGGAACAATATGCATAATTCTTACATTTGATGTAGACTCACTTTCCCATTACATATGTAAGTAGTAGTATTATAATACAAACTGAAATTAATGGATTAAGAGGCCTCAAAACCCATGACTATCATGTCATAATTGAGAATATTTTACCTATTGTACTAAATATAACAAGTTTTGCAAAGGGGCCAATATTGGTAATCATAAGTTTGGGCCCAATATTGAAAATAATGAGTTTATATGTATTATATCATTAAAAAATTTATATTTTGAGGGAAGATGTTGTTGAAGTCCTTTGTATATTAGAATGGGACTTTCCACCAACAATCTTTAACATTTCTATGCATCTTTTGATACATCTAGAATATGAACTATAGCATTTTGGCCCAGTAAGAACGAGATGGATGTATCCTATAGAATGATATATGAAGGTTTTAAAAAAAATTGTTTGTACCAGGGTAAAAATGGAAGGTATCATGTCTGAGGGATATTCAGTGCAAGAAGACATGGGATTTTGCATAGAATAGATGAAGGATTTTTAAAATGTCAATTAATATGTATTGGATGATGTCAAAGATGAGAGAGTTATAGGTGAAGTATAAGAAGTAAATGGATGTCACTTAAGCTATCACATCAAGAAATAAGAGTAATACATGCCTATATTCTTCAAAACACATGTTCAGTCAATATGTGGTGAAGGTAAAAAAAAATTACACAATAATTTATTTACTTAATTGCATTTACACATTTATATTATTAATATTACTATTTGTATGTTAATATTATATGTATAAAATATGAAAAAGATAATCATTTTGGATGTAAAATTGACCTTAAAATCATAGACATCATGATTTGATTAGAGGTGCTTCTTTTCCAAAATTTGAAGAATGGATTGCTAATATAGTCAGTGATGTAAAAGAAGAAGTTCAAAATATAAAAATGGATAAAAATGATCTTTAAAAATCTTCAAATTTATGGGTTATGTGTTTTAATGCAATGTGGGCCTATGGTAGTCAGTTAAGAGTGGAAGAAAAAAACAAAGAAAAGATAACTTGTGATTGTGTTGTTAGTGCTGAATTTCTTCCAAAAATTGAGAATAAATTTTATGTTAGATTCATCCAAGAAATTACTCAAGTGGATTTTGGTGAATATAGCCCTATATTATTGAAATTTAAGTGGATCTGACCATCCTTAGTATAATTTGATGAGTATGGATTTGTATGCATAAATATAGGACAATTTTTATTAGAGATAAATGAGCCGTATGTTTCCCCTCTTCAAATGTACCAATAATTTATAATTGATGATGTAATAAGACCAAGGTGGTCGTATGCCATTCAAATAGAGTCTTGTTCTAAATGAAATGTTATGGAAGTTATCAATATAATGCCTGATGGGTAATATGTTAGTTTACAAGAAATATTCAAAGAAGTGGATGAAGAGGATGATGGAGTATTTGAAGAAGAGATTTTGATTACAAATGAAAATATTGGGAGAGAGAATTATTACATGTCATAAATTAGGATGAGAAAGAAAATCAAGTAGATGTAGACAGTTGTGATCAGGATTCATAAGTGTCAATATCTAGTTGAAACAAGGGATAGTCATATTCAAAGTCTGATACCTATAATTGTAAACATCTTGGTTTTTGACTGCAAATCATTTTTAATATATAAACTAAATTCTATTTTAAGTTTTAATTTTAACTTATGAACTCAATAAATTTATACTAATTCAAGTTGTTAATTTATATATTATTATTTATTTGGACTTCAAAAAATGAGGAAAAGGACTGTAAATTAAAAATTAGTCAATGATAGTGATCATAATTATAAAATTTCATTGACATATTATGGGTGCTTTCATAGAGAAAAAGTGGCCAACAATAATGAATATTTATCATGTCTTGGTTTGACAAACATGCAAGTTATAAATCCACTAAGTAGTATATTATTTATTACTAATGTTTAATGAAATTTTATAGGCAAGAGCTTTATGTATATAAGACATAATATGAGCTATATCATGCTACACATCACCATATGCTATATCAATCTACACATCATCACAACTATTATTTTCACCAACTGCATTTATTGAATCATAAATGCATTGGTTTATATGAGATGGTGACACTGTATCTTTTCTTTTCTTTTGTTTTTTCTCTACATTTTTTGAATTATATATATATATATATATATAAAGAGTTTTAAAAATGTAGAGAAAAAACAAAAGGAAAGAAAAGATACAATGTCACCATCTCATATAAACCAATTCATTTATGATTCAATAAATGCAGTTGGTGAAAATAATAGTTGTGATGATGTGTAGCCTGATATAACATATGGTGATTTGCAGCCTAATATAACTCATGGTGTGGTGACATGCAGCCTGATATAGCACATGGTGATATGAAACATCATGATGATCTCTTAGCACAAAGTCTAAAAGAGAGATTATTGAAAAAAATTAGAGAAAAGGAACAACAGGTCTACAAATGATTTACTCAACATTAAAGGATGTGTTTGAAGTGAAATATATGAAGACTGGTACTGATCTACTTGATCATTCCACACCTGATGTGGCCAAGTATCATGAATTTATAGTTAATGAAAGTAATGAAGAGAGACTTCTTTCATTTGATGTTCCTCAGAGTGCACCTATTACATCTCAAAATGTTGGTGAAACTAGTGGATCAACTAGAAATACTGGTATTGGTTTAATAGAAGATGTGTCTACTTTTGTCAAAAGATAGATATTGAGTCATGATTTGTAAACATCTCCAGAGAGGAATGTAAAATAAATAAAATTATAAGGCAAGAGTCCATTCTCAGTTGAGGTATGGAGAGGTGGTGAGCCCATTGGGCCAAATGTTGCAAAGTGGGCCTCAAAGTTCGGTGTAAGATGTATGGCCCATTTAGATATTTGAAAATAAAGTTTTGTAGAGAAATATCCATGAACTATGAAAAATGTTATACAAAAAATGTAAAATGCTTTTAAGACTACTAGTGGTCAAATCTCTGGAAAATATTACAAGTAAAAATTGAGAATTTTGATGAATAATTTTAGATAAAAAAGTAATCATGGACGGGAAAGGGAGGTTAGACTCCATTGACGTTAGACTCCATTCTATCTCCAAAATAGTGGGAGGAATTGAAAGAATGTATAAATTCTAAAAAATATTTGGCAAAGAGTAACAAAGGAAAAAGAGAAAGAGATAATGTGAGGGTTGGATATACATTTGGTTGAGGTGGGTTGTAGGCCAAAATAGACAAATTTATAGTAAGTGTATGGCTTTTTGGTTCAATTTACATTATGTTATTTATTTTGTTTTTTTATTGAACTAACTATATGTTGAAATTGAAATTGTATTTTAGGTGGAAAATAGTAATAGAGAAGCAGGTGTAGAATATATTGTCAATTATATGTCAACACTAGATCGACCTAGTAAATCTACAAGTGGGATGAAGTGGAAATCTAGTTTGTCAATAGAGATTTCACAGCCATATATTAAATGACTTGTAGGATCTTATCTAGATCATGTCAACTAAAATGAAGGGTACTAACAGGTAATGAATTGCATATTCAGTATCACTCAACATGTTTTGCAGTTGGTTGCCTCTGTTAACCTTATAATTTTTTCATGGAATGAGCATAAATCCATCAATTCAATTTAGGTAAGAGGCTCTATTGATCTCCTTTCTTCATTTTTGGTAATTCTACATATAAATGCCTCTTAATATATAGATTATTCAAATATGGGTATAGAAGAATCTAACCCAGTCTCTTTATTGTTTGAGTGATCCAAAAAAAATTCTTTTAAATAAATGTATAGCTTCCATTCTTTACTTGCCTATTGAATGCTTTGTATATTTTTTTGCATGATGGTTAAACCACATATAGAGAAATTTTATCAAATCAGAAAGAAAATAAAGATACCTTCATGATGTCAACATAGCTGCCAATATTGATAGTGATCATGATGAACTGGACAAGAATTTGTAGCACAATCATCATAGTTATGCTAAATTAGTTAAGGTAATATAATAGTTATTAGTTATGTGTCCTAATCTATTGTCATTATTCATGCTTAAAATGCTCTTTTAACTTAGTAGAGTTTAATTTGTCATTAACTATTTCCATAATACTTTCTTCAATCCCTTTTTGAAGAGATTTGAGACTCATTTTCTTATCTTAGAACAATCTTTTGTTCTATTCCTTCTAGAGTTCCCAAATTAGAATTGTGGGACTTATCACACATAAACAATGATTATAATGTCTTTTGATATTGTTCAAGTATTGAAACAAAGTCATTATATCTTTGGGAAGGGAACTCTTCCATCTTAGCTTGGTGCATAACCACCTTCAACATTTAATAGAGAATTGACAGCCAAAATCATCTCCCTTTGACTTGCTTTAACTATGCCATATCATAAATTTCCATCAACACCTTATGAATCTCCTTTCCTCAGGTCATCATTTTATTATCAAAGAACCCATAATCAGTTCAAATTTCAACTATAACTTTGTATGTGACCGTTACCCCACTCTATTTGGACAAGATAACATGTGTTTTATATCTCAATATAAAGTGTATTTTTTTCTTGTTTTTGTAGAAATTTATTGATAAACTTCAAGAAGGGGATAAATTCTAGGTGTTGGACTTGTTTGATGTTGTTACTATGGGCATTGGGCAGATTCACTCACTATCTACTATACATGGAGTCAAATTGAAAGGACTAGGAGAAGTAAATGTAAATATTTTAAAGGTCACAAGTAATATACCCCTTGCTTATGAAGACAAAATAGATGGAGCTATCCATCTAAAAGAGAAATAAGGGACCTTCACATGGTGGCCACTAAAATATTTGAAAAAAAGGCATAGTTGATGATTATCATGTAATATCTGCTAGATAGCTTGGCTCACTACTTTATACAATAGTTTAAATATGTTTTTTAAGAATATTATTAGTGTTTTTTTGTCTATTTTGGAGATGTATAATCAAAAAGACATTGTAACTTAGTCTTATTAGTCACAACACTGAGAAACACACTTTGTATTAACATATTTTTCAAAGAAAAGACACATATTTTTGTCTCATATCTACTATAAGAACACCTTTTCTCAATAAAATTTCAATATTTTTCTTTCTTAATAGCTATTTCATTATTTAAAAATGAATGATTGATTATGTTTTTCTATTTTTTATGTCATATGTTTTGAAGTCCCATCATTATGTCATATGTTTGGTGTTACCTATATCTAATACCCAAACATTTATTAATTCATCATTAGTTTCAGATTAGAATAAGATATATTCCCTAAGGCTATAAATGTTGATTCATGAGAAATATTTATGGATTCATCATAGTCATGCTCTACATATTGAGCATAATAATATTTATACATATTATGTGGTTGGTGAATAAAATTAAGGATCACTGCCATACAACATGGTCTATTTAAAAGTATCATTCCACATGAATCCAAGACTATTGTTAGTGTTGTAATTGAAGGTGACATAATTATTTTTCAGTGTAATTAGAACTAATTTTCTTGTGCCTAATATGAGGGTACTATTATTACTTAATTAGAGGTGACCAAAGCAATCTTAAACCTAATTGGAATTATCTTTCTTGTACTTATTATTATGACTTAATTTCTCCATACTCTTCTCAGCTATAAATTAATGATGAAGTCAATTTAGTCTTAATCAGCATGGTATGCGACAAATCTAAAATAGGAGTCTAAAATATGACATCTCTCCATATTTTTTAGATAGATATATTTAAAATATATATACTAATAATACTTATGCATCTAATGGAAGACAAAAATATACCCCTAGATGCAAAATGTAACAAGTTAAATAGTTTAATGGTGTCTGTAATCATCATTTGTAATCCATATTAAAGGTTTTCTACATTATTCTTTCAATAAGAGAGCATTTACAATAACATCGATTATAAGTTTTTGACTTTATAAGTCTACAAAGAGGGTACAGATCCCAAGTATAGAAATTCCAAGGGGAAGAAAAATAGGTAAAGGCCACTGATAACCGAAAAATAACAAACAAACAAAAGAAAAATAGGAAACAATAAATAAAGTAGGGATTAACCATAACAAAACCACTAGTTTTTTATCAAATCTTTCCAATCTTCTTTGATGATCTTGAGAAGGTCCTCTATTCTAGTAATTTTTCCTTTTATATCTTTGTCTTCTACTGGGAGGTATTATAGAATCAACAGGGAAGAAGCCGCATGGTGGATAAATTTCAAGTAAATAGTTGTTAGCACTTTCATTTTATTCTGAAGGGAGCACAAACCCTTCTTCACTTCCTTCAAATCATTTTTAATTTGGCTCTCCTATTCACTAGTATCCATGAAATCCTCCTTGTCAGAATCATAAGTGGAGTCATTTAGCTCCTCAAAAGAACTGGTTCCCTTTTTCTCCAATTACTGATTAGGATCTAGTTTATCTTTTGATTTACTTGCTTCCTCCCCCAGATCTGAGGTAGAGGGATCATCCATAGTCTTTACCAATGAAAATTTTCCCCCTACCAGTCTCCTGGATCACTTGATATTCATCTTTCTTTTTGTATAGCTCTAAAATTTAAAACTAGACCCTTCCTCCACAACCTCGTCACCTTGTGCCTAGGCCTCTAGGTGCTCTTTATCACTGGCCAAATTTTGAGGATCAACCCCCACCATAGTCTTGTTATTACTTTTTCCTTGTGTGATATTCTTAGAATTGATCTAATTAATCGATTTCCTCTTTTTATTGCTAGAATAGGAAGGGTTATTTTTTTAATCTCCTGTAGCCCTTTGATACTTAGAGAGTGAGAAGTGTTAAAGTATATAGAATTTATAACTCTCAGGGAGGGATAACTAGATCTTAGAAAGAGAGGGAAAATATTTCAAACTTAGCAGATAGGTTTGAAGAGGGGGAAACAAGGTTCTTGGAAAAAGGTTAGGGAACCATGAGGACCTAGAGAAATAAATCTTACTCTTAGGGGAATGTGATATTCATCAAGGTCTCTATCATGGTAACTATCTAACACCTATGCTTTTAAAGGCTTATAAGGACACAATGCAAGGGGAAAATGATAAGGCATAAATATAAGACCTTGGTGGAGCGGAATGGCAGAGGCAACTAGGTTTTTTTCTAAGGAATTTTTGACATACTTAATAGACATCTCTCAATATGATAAGAGAAAGAATGAGAAGTTAACCAACACTTTGTGATAAAAGTGATTCAAAAGATCAAATTGGAAATGATAAAATAACTAATAATGACATTCAAGGGTAAATTATCTCATGATGGTGAAGCATACCTTATCCCATTGGTTAAATAAACTCTCTCTATAAAAGCCTCCCTAAAACTTCACTAGTGCATCTCCTTCAATGAAGAATTTTTTCAACCCCTTTGGGCTTGAAATTTGATGAGTCTTTTCAATCTTTTTCCCTCACAATGTAAACCCATAGCTTTAGAAATCGAATCCTCACTAATAACAAATTCTATACCTCTAACCTAAACTTCACAATCACCATCCCAGCTCGAAGCAAATTGAATGGAGACTTTCTCATCATATCCATTTAGACAATCAAGAACATGAGAAATTCCACCTTCATAACATATACTCCAGAGCATAGCATTTGCTTTGGCTTCATCATATGATAATGACTCAATTCTGAAATTTTCTCCTCCCATGATTGAAAGATTCATCAAACTATTTCACAGCTGAAAATGAACCTAGACTAAAGTGAACCGCCACCAAGGATTAAAAAAATTGAATCAAAAAATATGGAAGCTTTCAAATCCCACACCCAATCTTTATTAAAATGTAGGATTATCCTATCATGATTACACATGCAAAATAGCTTACCAGGATTTGCCATGGGAGAACATGTTATAAAGGATTGAGGTTGCCTTATGTGCTATTGATTTTATTCGATGTGGAAATATTCATAAAAAATGTGATTAGGACACAATGATGACTAGTGAAATTAGTGATTAAAATGACTAAATATACTACCAAATTGATCAAAATAATGATTAAAATTAATGACCAAATACACTACTAATGGATAGGCATCAATGAATAAAAATGACTAAATAAGTGACCATTTAATAATAATCAATGACTAAATAAGTGATCAAATTACAACACTCAATGACTAAATATACTACCAAATCGACCAATCAAAAAAAATATTAAATGACTAAAAATGGTTTAGTTATCAATTTAGTCATGTTATAAATAACTGGAAATAAATTACTAATGGTCACATGATCATGTTTGGTCATTTATATGTAGTTTTTAGTGATTTTTTAATCATATATTGTTATTTTTGTACTAGTGATGGAGAAGATGGAGAATGCTCCAAAATAGCTAAAATAAGAGAAGCTTATAGTGAATTGATGATTTTCCATAGGAAAGGAATGGCATAGCTTTCCCATATCAAAATAACAATTTTAATGACCATAGAGTCTAGTATAGAGATCTCCATAAGACATTGCGAGGAACCAAATCTAGTACTAGGAAAATAAACGTTTTATATTTTGGTGGAAAAAAAACCTTCTCAGTAGGGAGGCATGATCTGAAAGATATTTTTAGAAGTTAATTTTAATTAAAAATGGTTTATTATGTGTAGCTCATCATTAGCTTTCCAAAAACTATTGGAATGCAAAAAATGGACATCGTATGCTCCACTTATCATTGGTCAAAGTTTGTTATCAGAGTGGTTTTCCAATGGTTGTTAATACTTTTGCCACATTGTGTTCTTATTCCTCTAATTGTATACTTGTAATTGTAAGGTGCATGTTGAAAAATGGGAAAAGCTATAAAGATAGAAAGACTAGAATATCTTGAAAGCGTTAACCATTAGATTTAGAAGAAGAACTCTAAGATGAGAAGGATGTTGAAGTCCTTAAAAGATGAAAAGAAAGAGTTGAAATATAGACTACTATCTCATGGGAAGTTTCTCTTATTGATCATCCAAGTGTTACAACTTGAGTTGAAAGCTAAGGACAATTTGTTGGCACAATCACTAAATGTTGATGAAATGGAGGAGAAAATGGAGTTTAGGAGACCATCCTTTACCATATATGCACAAACCCAAATAGAAGTTTGTACTGTAAGTAATTCCCCATGTTATTCCTTTTCTACCCATCAATCTTCTTCTTTTAGGGAATTTGAGAAACATACTCATGGTATCATCTATAAGTTGCTAATCAACATTAGTTTTGATGGAAAGGGCGTCAACATCAATGGACAAGTAATTACTAATCCCATATAGGTTGAGAAAAGACCTCAATATGCAAGTTTGGGATTTATTAGTGGTAATGGAAAAGTTGGATAATCCTCCAAAATATTTGAAGCATGAGAAGAATCAAGAGATGAGCCCAATACACTATTAATTCATCCCATTTAAAGAGATTAAGAAGTTTATACACTAAAATACAAAAAGGGAAAACCCCTCAATTAGGGAAAATACATCCATAAAAAATGCAAGTTATCTCCATTCAGAGATGAACATCCTAATGGAGAAGGTAAAACAATTTATCCTCATCATGCCTACAAACTAGATAGCCCTAAAAGGTATGACAAGCATAAATATTCCAATGTTTTCTTTGATTATGAGAAGAATCATCTTGGTACATATAATTTGTGCCATTATGTGGTCATGTGTTGGAAGAGAAAATCCTTTGAAAGAAAGGTTATATCCCTCAAGAAGGAGACAAGTTGTAAAGACCACTCTCCAAGCCAAAATATGAAGAATGACAAGAGGACTTTGCTATCCAAGATAATGGATGAGAATTACTACACTCATTATAATATCAATGATCATTTGGTTGATAAGTGATGGAAGCTTCATCCATAACTTTATTTTGATACTCACAAGAAAAATGTTGTGCAAGTTCTCACGAAGAAAGAGGTAGCATATGAATGAGTTGCTAAAGTACCAAAAGTCCAAGAGGAAGCCCATGAAGAATTTCTCCTATCCAAATAAGATTCCATCAAGAAGGAGCATCCCAAAGTGGAACATCCATTAAATTGGATTGGTAAGAAATGGATAATTGTTTTAGAAAGCTATGTTTTATTTAGCATTCATAAAGTCACCTTCAAATCACTTTATTTAGTTTCCAGTATTAGATAAGCATGAAAGAAACTAACCTCATTTTTCTAAGCAATTGTGGAGGTAGGTCACTCCTTTAGGGTGAAAAATGGAGTATCCATATAGATGAGAAGCATAATGTAAACAATCCATTGTTAGAGGTTGTATCATTCATTATTTTATGTTCCCACATTCATATTGGCATTTGCTTATCTTTTCTTGTATCATTTCCCAAAATGGTAGGCTCCATTGATAGATAACATTATAAATTTTCTCTAAATTGGATTTGGGGTATAACAATGGTTGAAAGACATGTTACACATATCTGAAGAGTTTCTTTCAAAAGGAAGACAAGTAGGCATGAATCAACATGTGAAGTGCTTCCATAATAAGTAGCACTCAGTTATACATTTTTATTTTTATGGATAAAGTTTTATATCCATCTTCATTTAAAAACATGTTTTCAATATATGTGTACTGATAGTATGCACTTTTGTAAAAAACTCCAAGAAGGGCATTGTTTGTATCATATATGTTGCATTGTAAGACCCCATGATGGGAAATTTATAAAAGTGATGATATGATATTGCTTATTGTATGAAACATAGTTTTATGTCTTTATGAGAATGTTGAAACAACATGGAGAATATAGATTACATTTCATAATGGGAGAGCATTACCTTAATAAAGAAATGTAGTGAAGTACAGAGGGGAGATATTGTGGTTGATAGAATAAAATGACTTTTGTAGGTCCAAAATCTCCTCAGTCAAAAGGAGTGACTCAGGAGGATCACCATTAAATCAATACCGATCCAAAATCTTTCTAAGTACCTGTGTTTTTTACTCTCTAGGCATGAAGTATGAGGAAAAAATGGGTAAAAAGTAAAAGGTCTCAATTATTATTCAAACAATTCATACAACAGAGAGATCATTGAGAGGTTTTTAGTGCATTTTTAAGTTTGAAAAACTGAGTCCATAAGCATAAGATATGGTGGGTCAAAGTTTGTCAAAATCAATAGGATGGGCCAAGGTTGGTCAACACTAGTCAAATTCGGTCAACAAGCATTAAAGGTCATGATAAATTTAGATGGGGTGATTTAAATGATAACATGGCACCCATCAAATTACCTTTTATTTCCATTAATTACCACCACATGGTATGGGCGCTTTAAACATGAAGAAAAGTATCTTTCTAGAAAAGATAAGAAATGGACTGAAATGGGATGAGAAAAACCCATAATATAATCATTAATCCCATGAAATTTGGGAAAGGATAATCAAAAAGGCTAATTTAAAGCCTTAGATATTATAACCTCATGAAGGGATGAGAAATGGGTTATTTTAAAGCCCTAATATTTTATAAATTAATTCCCACCTTGGAAAAGGGGGATAAACATAATCATTCAAACATAGGGGATAAATCAAAAGCCCATATAATTTGTAAAGAGGATAATTCTAAATCCAATTATAATTATAAAGGGATGATTATCACACACACTATAGGTGTAGCCTCCACAAGTATATAAAGGGGTAAGGGGTCATTGAAAAATCATTCAAAAGCATTATATATTCTCAAAGCACTCATTGGAGGAGAACTAGAAGTGAAGAAGAGTTCATCAGAAGTAACTCAGTTCAAAGTTTGGAAATTTTGCAGAGAAGATTATTCTGATTGAGTTTTAGAAAGATTTGTGAATTTTTCATTTCTAAAATTTCACATACAAGATAGAATTTATGTAGTCTACATTTTCTTTAATCATTACATGACTGATATAAAGAGCCCATACTAGATGGATAAGCCTACATTATTGGATCTATTCATATTGAACATTTTTGGAGTTATTTCCTTATCTATTCCAAATTCATGGCACGCATGATTCATTATAATGTGAGTTTTGTGACTATACTTGCATTCTATTTTAAATTAATAAGTTCATCAATTAAATGAGCCTAGAGATGTAGTCCCTCCTGGATGAACTCTGTTATCAATTATGGAGAATTTTACCCCTATTTTTGATCATAAATTTACATATTACTTTCCATTTAAGTTATATTTCTTATTTGAAAGGATTTATAAGTAATTTGATGAGAAATATATAAAAATGAATGATTAAGTTGTGGAATCAATTTAGGAGTTTCTCATAATCACTCTCATTGATCAAAATCATTCAAAGTATCAATTTTTCTATTTTATAGAATGAGGAAAAAATGAGATATTTAATGAGTATCCATTTTTAAATAGTGTTAATAAGTGTGATCACTTATTATTTATAGATCAAATATCTCCACCAAAATAACAAAAAAATTATTTTTCATGTGTTACATTCCTTGACAATGATGGGATCTCACGATGTTATGGGTTTAATTACCATGTGTTCTTGTGATAATTTCTAACCTTGATCATTTGTTTGATTTTTTTTATCACAACTTACCTCTATTGGATTGGATATGTTTTATTGATTGCATTTTGATACTTTTATGCTTACATATCACTCTTGAGTCTAGGTTGTTAAATATTAATTCTACATAAGACTGCTTCCTTTGCTTAATTGTTTTAGTAATTCATATTTATAATGAAATAATAAAATATGTTATTATCAGTTAGGTATATAATAATGGATTAGAAGTAATGGGTTTATTTAGTGACTAATAAACTTTAAGAAGCTAGAGGATTCCTCAATACCCCCTTATGGATTGCATAAATTCACCATGAGGGTGCCCAAGTGAAATATGCCACTAAATCATCTTCTCATTCACTACCTATTAATTTGAGTGATGAAAAACTGGCCAATGAAAAATCAATTTGAATATTATGTTGTACATGTTCTTAAATTCATTTTCATTTTATAACATTAAGAAATAAGGACAATCTATGATAGATTAATGTTTAATAGAATCATACACTAAGAGTTATATTTATATGTTGAAAAATATGATGGTAATTATTATGTGGTTTCCTTATATAAATAGCATGGGTAATTAGCATTCACATGAGAGTATATCTCAAACATAATATATCTTGAATAAAGAAAATAAAGAAGCTCATAATGTATTTCATTAAAATGATACATAACCAAAAGGATGTTGTCCCTATTTTCTCCTAAATTAATATGTTATTGATTTATTATTGAATTTTAATAACTTACGTTATAGATAAAAGATTCACTTATTTAAATTTTTTGAATGAGCTATTTGAACTATCTTGGTTAGGTATAAATTTAAACCAATGTTACTTAAGTTATGGAATCAAGTTTTAATGAAAAGGACTTTAGAATTGTTTTATGTGTCTTAATAGCTTTTTGTCCTAATTAAAGGTTTTGTGTATTTATATAACTAAATATACTATATTAATCATTAAATTGTGCATGAGGATGAGTCACAATGTCTTAAAGTATGACTTATATAATTGGTTATTATTTTCCATTTAGTTTATAAAGTCATAATGGTACAACTTGTCTTTAATATCAGGTTGTCTTACCCTATCCTACCCCATATATAACACACCCTTTTCATATCTTAATTTTTATTTACCTTCAGATGTATAAACATTGTATACTTAGCATGTGTCTATATTTTGTGCTTTAAATCCTAGCTTTCCAATCTCTTATTCAACCCGTGTGTTGTTGAATATTATTTTTGGATGAAGGTCACAATCACATATTCATATTTGTCTTCAATAGCTTGTGTCTAGCCTAAAACATTTTCTTATTATGTGTGATAACCCTTCCCAAGTGGAGTGAGCAAGTTTGGTTTTGGTTTAGTTAGATTTCTGTTCTTTGTGCCAATAATCCCCATGGAGGTTGAATTGTATAATCTCTCCATGTGAGTGACCTACCCCATATGTCCTCTCACCTTGGTTTGAGTAGAGCTTCAAGAAGAAGGGAGCTAACTATACCCTCTGGAAGTTCCTTTTAGTAATTTTCTATGTTTAGTCCATTCTAGATGCCAAACCCTCCCCCATCTATAATCACATACCTGAGGGTCTTTCATCTTTTTTTTCCATTTTATTCAAGAGTGCATGGCTGAGTCAAAGAAATGTAAAAATGGGAACCAACACATTTCAATTATTTTATTCAACATTTTAGTAGTTTTGACCAACATTTTCGTGTTTTCTTTCTATGTAATTTTTCTTTTTCTATGTTTTTCATTATTTTTTGAGTTATTTTACATTTTCATCTTGTTTTGTCTCTACGTAATAGTAGTTTTCATTCAAAGATTTATATTTCATCTTTATCTTTATTTTTCATTGTTATTTAAGCTAACTTATAGGTCCCTTGGGTTTCCTAATACCTTAAAAAAAATACTAATAGTTTTTATGTAGGATTGCATCCTAAATAATTAAATAGAGAAGTCAAAAGGTATTTGTTTAGTTTACTTGTTTCTTGCTAACATTTTCTCATTTCAAGTTTTTCCTTATGTAAGTAGTAATTAAATTACATTTTCATTTATTACAAATTTTGAATTTTTATATTACAAAGGTTTGTGTATGTTCTTTATTTGGTGTCACTTTAGTGACGATAGTCAGAAATAAAAAATAGTTCTTTTAATTTTGTATTACATAGGTTACACTTGTGTGTATGCACTTTCCTTGGCATCACATTGGTGATGATGCCTATAAATCAAAGATAATTTTCAACCTCCTTTTTTATTTTTAGGAGCTCTATATATCATGGATTTCACCACAACATAGTAAATAAAATCCCATGTATCGAAAAGATATATAAATTAAGGACACGTTTTTTCTATTGCCTAAGCAGTTGTGTGTTCAATGCACACCATGACAAGATGGACTTATGTGCTCCAATACTCAGGTTTTAAATAGTTACATTGAAGTTTGATTTTTTTTATGTTAGCCTACTTAAATATTATGGTTGGGTTGGGCACACATTGATTATACCCTTTTATTTGAATATGTTAATTCAATGTATTTCATGGTCTTATGCCTTAACATACCAAAAGGTATATATTTGAGCCCTTTTTATAAAATATTGATAAAACCTTAAGACTTAAGATATCTATTTAGTAATTTAAATTAGAGTACACCAATAAACATTAATTTCTTGCAAGTTACTTTTAACTTACCCTTGAAACTAGGTTAAATAAGCCATGGGTATAGTTATAACTCCATATTTAGTACTCTAAAACAATGTGATGACACTTTCCAATGGATGAGATAGAATATATGAGATCCTACAAGGCATTCAAGTAAATTTGCCATGATTTTATCCTTTAATATGACTTGAATGTTTAATTTTATTTAAAGTATAAATTTATTATGTATATTATTTATTTTATCTTCTTATGATATCCATATAATTGAAGTAGGTTTTTTTTTTGAAAATAAATTTCTAATCCTTCACACAAAGTCTAAAATCAATAAATTCTAAAAATGAGTAACTCAAAAATTTTGCCAAGTATTTATATTGTAATTTTTGATTCATACACTTTTTTGAAGTCAAAACCTTAGTTAGGTCACCATCCATTTTAAATCTAATACCATCGTATTTCTATAGCAATCCTAAATATAAAACCATATTAAATCTAATATGATATTGAGTCAAAACCAATCTTGAATCCAAAAAAATCTTAATTTATGGTAAAAAAACCAATCTCAATAGATCCCACAATGAATAATTCCTATTTTTAAACAAGGATGATCTCTTTCCACAGCTTATAGATTTTGGTGCTTATCTTCTTTTCGATAATTATTCTAACAACAGAGGCCAATTAATTAGTATAGAACCCCAAACCATTTCAAATCAACACTAACGTACCACTAATCACTCTATTATCCAAAATAAACTAATAATCCCATCAAATATTTATATGTTTAATTGAAACATCACTTATCATACTAGCAAAGGGAACATAACTCTAGCATCCCAATTCCAAAATATAATGATCCTTGAACAACTCTAGCAATTATCCCAAAAGTTATAAGATCCAAATCTCCATATTACTCAATACAATAAGCTATCCAATATATAAATTAAAAAACATAAATATCTTACCAATCCAACTTCCAAGACATAAGAAATGTAAAGCACCCAACCTATCAATAAAATTACCATGTCTAGTAGCTGACGTAGAGAAGATAATAAAAATTGAACTTAAATTCTTTTGGGAGAACCACTCGATGTTTTCTTTTGAAATTATGTCACCCCAAACATGATCAAGTTTCCACACACCAAACCCTTTTATGAAAACATTATACAGCCCATATGGTATAGATAAAATGTATATTTCATGTATCATAAGATTGAGGAGCACTTTCTTCATAGATTCAAGAGATTCAAATATTACATCCAAGATAAAAGTGAAAAAGGGAACATTAAAGTAGAGCCAAGTGTATCCACATGTGAAAATCATAGCTTGGGGGTATGAAAAAATGTCTTCCCTAAGAATAATTAAGTTACTTTAATTCTGAATCATGGTCATTATCTTTTACCATTTTTTTGATGAACCTTCTTTTGATACACCAATTTTTAACCAACCCATATTTGACAACCATGGCCTCCCTCTATTTTTTTATGAATTAATCTATGACTCTCCACCCATGTTTGATTATCCATTTGTTTAAAAGCCTATCTTCGACCAAGATCCCATTTTTTACTAGGAACCCATATTTGACCAAGATCTTATCTCAAACCAAGAGTTTATGTTTGAAAAAGAAACTAACTTTTACCATCTTTGACTAAGATCCTAATTTTGATCGAGATCCCATCTTTGACCAATCCTCCCCCAACTACCAAACCCTATCTCACACAGGATAATCACCTAGCCTCTTATCACACACTAAAGTCCCCATCTCCCCACAACACTTGCCCCAAGTGATATAGGTACTTGTGGATATCAAAATCCAAAGCATGTTTTGCATAGTTAACCTCCCTACTTCTCTCATAAGTAGTGTAAGTCCCACCATACATAATAAATCTACATTAACATCCTATTATTTTGGTTCTACATCATTTATCACATCTGGTTTACTCATAAAGGAAAATATTAATGGATCTAATAGTCTATACTTATACAGTGTTATCTTCATTTTTAATTTACAAATAAATAAATATTCTATAGCAAACTAAATCCTCAAAAGGAAAAAAATACAAAGGGAGAGGCCTTAGCCTCCATGAGCAAATAATCCTAGAACCCATCCATTTAAACATAAATAATAAATCCTACAACATCTACTACAAACCATTGCAAAAAAAAAAAAATTGTTAGTATTATTTTTTCAATTTATAAGGAAGCCTCATCCATAATCAAAATAGGATTCATTAATAGTCCTTACAAGGACTATGTTTCCATTACTCCTTTCATTAACACCACCAATCCTTCTTCTTGTCTTACAATTTAATCACCCAGACCTATCAATTAGGACTGACAATCTTACATATCATCAAATTTATTACATGAAAATATAAGATTTTCAATGTTCATGACTAACATCTAGGCAAAAGATCATAAAACAACATTAACATATTCTAGGGGATAACAAGTTTTCTTCAATAAAAATGAATCATAAAATCTAAATTGGAAAATTTTATCCCATAGTGAAAACCTCTTTTAGGCACTATCAGTCAATCCAAGTTGAAAATCAAAATATTCAAGAAGAATCCCTTGGTGAAAACCTTTATAAGACACCAATGGATGATAAATTTAATATAACCAATGCATCAACATAGTTACAAGATAAATCACCTTCACATATTGAAGACACCTTTGAAGCAGAATTACATCCCCAAATCATCCAACTTTTTGCTACTCTTAGTCTTGCAGAACATGAGATTATTGGTCCTAGAATCACTACTCACATCATGAAACCTATGTTTATCCCCACAATCATTTCATCTTTCTAAATATTTCATGTACTCAACAAACATATGTCATCCAACACCCCTTACACTTCACCATCCTTTACAAATCTCTCTATTGTAGGGGCTATGATGGTATCATGATAAATTTTGAAAAAGCCAACCTATAAATGAACATATTTACTAAAGACATCTATAAAGCATATACCTAAAATAGCAATATGGGTTAGTGTCATGCATCTCAAACACTTCTACAATTAAGATGCCCCTCCCCATCCCCATCCCCTGCCCGCCCCCCCCCAGCCACCACTAAATTAAAAGAAAAACTAAATAAAAGAAAAAAAGAAAAAAAAAAGATATAAGTTAAAAACAATAAATATCCAACCTATATGTGATAAATGAATATATAAGGGTACATTTTCATGTAATTATTTATAAAGTATGTTTTTTCATGATTAGGAAATTTATTAACAATTAATAAAAACCCCTGCCACATTTTATTGATGTCAAATTACATTATTCAAATAATTTCATGATAAGCCTCTCTAAATGTATATTCATATGTTTTCAAGTTAAATATTTTATTGTCCAATGACAAACCTTTATAAATGTATATTTATATACTTTTAAGTTAAATTTATTATTTTCCAATGACATATTTCATACGAATGGTAAACTATGTTGAAAAATTCAATTTGAAAAATGTAAAAAGATATTTTTTATTCAACCAAGCTCACGATAGAGTGTAAATCCCATCGCCCATTCTCCCCCACATTTAGATATATAGAGGCAAGGGAGTGTGTATCTATAGATATAAATTATGGTTTCTTTCATCATTAAGAGTGGAACTACATATAGTTGCATTGGGGCCTCCCTTTATGTGTCGCTCCTTCCCCTCCTTAGTCTGGTAATTATCTCATCCTCTTACATCAGGGAGTGCCAAGTGTATATAATTTATTTTGATATGAATGAATATAATAAATAGAATTATTATTTTATAAAGCAAAAACCTTTCCACATAATTTATAATATTATTCAATTATATATAATTATTGTTGACTCAAAAGGAAGACACTCATAATATTTTCCAACTTGGGTATAATGTTTGAAACAAATTTCATATTTATAATTATGAATAATGTATTGTCTTTATTTTTTATTTTTTAAATTAAAATGTTCATGGTTAAAATTATTAATATTTCTCAAATAATATAAAAAAAGTACCTTGGAACAACCTTAGTACCTGTCGATCTAATATAGGATACATTTTAATTTTACTAGTTATTATATTTAATGATGGAAATAGATTACTCCTATTACTACTTATGGAGAAACTATTACCCAAAGGAATATTAATTTAAGGCAAGTTGCATACCCATATGGCAATAGGGAAATGTGTACATATGCAAAGAGGATGTGTCTACAAGAGGGACGTATAACGAGTGAGCGAGTAGACACACCATAGAGTTGAAAGAACAAGAATAAAACCCAAGATATAATGCCCATGTATTTATGCAAGTCCATTGTAATGACAAATACACTAAAGTGGTGAAGGTAAGTAGCTTCAATAACTTCCTTTTGCAATGGAGAAATGCAACCTATAGATAGAGAAGCAAGAGTTTGTGTATTAAAAAAATAAAATGGTTTCAAAACATTTATTGAACAAAAAACTTTAACTCTATAACACTTGCATTGCTACAATTAAATACATTTTAGTTTATTAGTTATTCTATCATTTATTTTGTGAAATCAAAGTAACAAATTATTGTATCCATAATTCATGCTAGTGGAGAAATTTGCATACAAATTTTCTAGCTGTATGAATAAGGGCACTTCCATTACATAAGTTTTCCTATAGATGTAAATTTGTATAAGAAGAGATGAAGTTGTTAATGCACTAAAATAGTGATCATCTTGGATATTGGTATTAGGTGTAGATTATGAATTAGCATATATGGCACCTAGATATAAAGACACTTACTTGAAAATTGTAATAATAGAACATATTGAAATAAATTAGTTATCATTAGAAAGTTTATGAGTTACACATGTGAGCAATAGAAGCAAGCATGATTAGATGAAATGTTTGGCTAGAAACCATTGAAGAAGAAATATAGTTTTTTGAATTATAGACCAAGCAATAAGAATAGAAAAATTAATTTCACTATCATATATTAATCAAATTCATTCTATAAATGCAAACTTAGATAATGGTGTAGATGCGCATACATTTAGAGCATGCATTATGACTATTTTAAAAGATGAATGTGGTGATGATATTTGATTTAGAATCTATAACACCCCATCTTCTCTATGGATGACATAAGACTTGCATAGGCTTTATCTGCATGGCACCAAGGTTACCATTAAAGAGCCTCTAATGTGAGGTGATGATGGTCTACTCATGTTGTATGTTGATAGCCTTAAAAACATTGAGATTTTTAGTTTGCCTGAAAGTGATGTACAGATTAGTTTAGTTGTAAATCTCATTAAGTTGAGGGGTGAACAAAATAAATGCTTTTGAGATCAAGACTAGAAACGAGCCATTCATTATTATTCCATTTTTAAAGACCTGGCATTTTTATGTAAAAAAATTGGGCCCCAATTCCCCCCTCCTTCCCATATTCATAATGAAATGAAGGAGGCCCTTCTACTTTTCTACTCTAATCGAGCAGAGGTATAGTTGAAGCGATTAGAATTTTTGCAAGCCATTGAAGATTGTGATAAAGTTTTAAAACTTGTTGCTGACCATGTCAAATCCTTGTGTCACAAGGGTGGGTCTTTGCAAGCACTTGGAGAGTACAATTTTGTGTCTCAATAATTCATAACACTTGTACAACAAATCCCAATAGACAGCGATATCAAATTATCATATGAAACATCAAAAATGTTCAATGAGTAGAACCAACAAGGTATGTTCAATATCTCTACCTATTTTCTAAATAACTTCAGGTCACAAGATGTTTTGAAATTGAGCAATTATATTGGTCCAATGATGATCCAAAAATGAGGTGGTCATTAATGTGTGGTAAAAGTAGCAGTAACATGGACACTGCTTTAAATGCTATAAGTGGCCCCAAGAATGCACTATAGATCACATAACTAGTAGAACAATTGGTTGTGCCTACTGCATATACATGTCAATTGGCTTGCTAAAGTACTTTTCAATGCCTCATTCAACCAAGTCTTATTTCTATAAAAACACAGACATTTGATTGGATATGGTGCATACAAGTAATTTCTTGTTAACACTAACTAAGAAAACTAATAAAATGTTGCAAACATTAGATAGTATTTTTGTGCTTTACTAATGGGCAATTTGGCAGTTATTGTCAACAAAGGTTAAAGGTAACTAATAGTTTTAGGTGAAAACAACAATACCATAAGGTACTAATAAACACTAAATATGTTTTATTTTCTTAATATAATTGATTTAATAGTTTCAACATGTTTAATATTATATTTAATTGATCCCTACAATTTTAATTTTAATTGACTAGTATGTATTGAGGCTCATTCAAAAACATGATAATAAGGGTTACATTTTATAGAATTAATTAAATAGTATTAATTATAAAAATAGACAACAAACTTTAAAATATTTAAAGAATACCCATATTTATACCATGATATTCTTCAATACATTATAGAAAAATAATATTTTTTTTCATAAATATATAATAAAATATAAAGTGTTAATTTAAAATGTTAATTTCATGTTAGAAAAAAATTAAAAAATATAACACAAAAAGTTGGAAAAAATGAAACTCTCCCATTGCCTTCTTTTTCTAATATTTCATTTGATGTAAAAAAAAAAATAATACATTAATTTACAAATCTTTCGAAATTCATTAAAGAAGTTAAAACTCAAGTGTCACTTTTATCCTCGGTTTCCATTATGTCACTTTGGCATGATTTTCATTGTTATTATTTATTTATTGGACTCATTCTTGGTAGCTAAAATGATGCATAAATCATATTTGAATCTCTATATGCCACAATTTTATAATAAAAACATCTCGATATGTTAGTACTACATTATTTGCTTGTATATCCAATAATCTCAAAATGTTCACTAAAAAATTGAACTGTATATTTAATAACATTTTTATGATACTTCTAAATATAAGTCTTCAAAATTCTCTAAACATGATATATCATGTTGGACAAATTTTTGTGAGATTAATTTCCTCAATATTCTTCAAGAACACGTTCAAACTACTAAATCTTCATCATGTCTAATTAATGAAAGACCATCAATTCCCTAATAGTATTTATATAAAATGACTTGCATCTTTGAAAAATCATGTTGACATATAAAAAAATTGTACATGACTAAAAAAAACCTTATCTTTTACATTAATGGGTAAAAATTGTATCCTTTACTAAAATATCAACTTTAGAAAAACATCTCTAAAATATTTAATCTTAAGAAAAAATATCCTAAAATACAAAAACTCTAGACATCATCAATTACGAAAACTCTAAAAAAATTTGTTTAAAAAAAACATAAAATACAAATGTGTTTTAGCTACATGGAACATCTGAAATATAAAAAAAAAAAAAAAAAAAGAAGAAGAAAAAAAGGAAAGAAAAAAAGAAAAAAAGAAGTGTGTCAAAATCACAATCCAGTCATAACTAGAGGCACTGAATCTCGAAATATATTACAAAATCTATGAAGGTTAACAAACAAGAGAAAAACAAATTCTCCAAATCGTAACATTGATCTTTACAAATACTTTTACGTCCCACTCAAGTGTTCAATATGAAAAAATTCTTAAATTCATACTTCCATAAAACATAATCCAAACCATGAATGATGATGTGCTATATTGTAATTAAAATCTCACATCTTTGAAAATATTTTTCCCACGGGATCTATTGAGGCACATTATTATAACGAAAACAACTGAAAACAACAAAACGAAAATACAATCAAACTCTTCTCTAACAATGACCTTCCAAAGTCCAAAATGATTTCAGGCGCTAGGGTTTCGAACCCGGTCATCGAGAAGGCAGGGGCGGCGGAGGCATGTTTGATAGAGCGGAAGGAGGCGGCAGCAGGAACGACCGCAGAGAGGGCAGGGAAGGAAAGATAGAAAGCGTGGAGAAAGATGGAATGACGACAACAAGAAGATTCTGGGCGGCGGTAAATACAGAGTATATACAGCACACCGAGCAACGGAGGTAGAAAGTCAGAGCGGGACGTGAAATAGATAAGATCAACACCTAGGACGATGTGGAAGGCTGAGAAGTTCCCCATTACAGTCGATCAAGCCATCACTGAAGCCTCTCAACCCAGCACACATCATTCCCTATGTATCCTTTGGCGAAAAGGTGATTGCAACGGTGGAATAAAATGAATAATAGTTTACATCCAGCGATATTATTTTCTGCTTCAACAACCACTGGCCAAATCTCTCAGATCTTCATTATGGTATTTGATCTTAGTGAGAGTAGAGATACAATACTTCGGGATTATTATTTGGAATAGGATCAACATCTGTTATGAAACCATGGTATTCGGCTTTAAACCCACTCATTTAATCCTTTACCATTAGGGCTATCTGGGTCCGTCTCTCTTATCTCCTTTTTTAGTTTTGGGCTGAATCATGTTTTAGGGCAATAGGCAACACCTTGGGTTAATTTACAAATGACACATCATACCACAACCAAATTTTTTTACACAACTTTTACCCGTATACTTGTCAATATTGATATCTCCAAGGACCTGTTAGCAAATCTTGTTTTGAAAGTTAAGGACCACTTCTGGACTCAACCTTTTCACAACGAAGATTTTCCATTTTGCTGCTGCTAATGTTTTGTTATAGAACATTTGGCCACTGCATGTAATAGTTAAAAGATAAAAGAGGAGTCATCCGGGTGGAAGGAAGGCCTTCCAGATCTTATTACAGTGCACAAAGCATACGTTGAGAGTGAGGCTTCAAAGGCAGCTTCAGAAAAACCAAAGTATGATTAAAAAATATTGTTTCAAATGAGGCTCCCATGGATCTAATGACTAAAACACCGTTAGCAACAAGGAACGAGGAGCCAGAGACATTAGCAGAACCAAAGGATCTTATCTCGAAACGTATAACAGTGAACATTTCAAATGATAAATTTTAGCCCATTCATTCTTTAGAAGTATCTATGCCCTTCTTTTTAGATTCAGAGGATTCAGGAATTAAGGGGGATTGTATTGATATGAGAAAGATAAAGTAAGGAAATCTTCTAAAGGTATAGGGACCAACAAGTTTGAACCTTCACTCCCATAAAAAGGGTGTTAGTGTTGGATCTGACTTTAATTAATCAATTTGAAATATAAAGAATTCTTTCTTTGTGAAGAGATTTTGGCATTGAGGTTATTTAAAGCTGACTTCAAATCTAACTTTAATCATATAAAATGTTTTAGTTTCATTGTTAATCTCTTATTCATTGACAAAATTACTTTTACACTCTTATAGATGATTCATACATGATCACTGAGGTTGATTCATGTGTTCTACAGATGCCTATTTCAAGATCTAAGATTCTTGAAACTCTCAAAATGAGATGATCAATTGTTTCATGCCATTACACTAATTTTTCATATCATTCAAGTGAAACCACCATTTAATGTAAATTGGTAGTTGTGAAATTTCCCCAAAAGTTAGAAAAATTCCACTAAAATTGTTGGAAAATTGTCTTAATAGTTCCAAAACCATCCCTAAAGGTTGAAAAACTACTATTTGTTACATACAATTACATAACCTCATCCACTTCAATCTGCAGTTTTCTAACAACAAAAAAACATGCAATTTATGGAGGTCACATATTATATATATATATATATATATATATATATATATATATATATATATATATATATATATATATATATATATATATATATATGGTCGGGGTGGGAGTGGGAGTAGAGGGGTCAAAGATTCAAAACTTGGTAAGATAGTGTTTTTACTCGAGCTTAAAGATGCTTTTCAAAAATTGGGTAACACTTCGGGATCTCAGGGAGGTATCACACATTTTCATCTAAAATTGATTTTTTAAACTAAAATTAAAAATTGATCATGAGAACTAAACTTTTAATTCCCTTGTCATATTATTGTTAAAACCCCACCAAGTGTTATAAATAACTATTAAATATGTCTAATCTATGTATAAATTGAAAATACCTCATTGGATTTACTATTTTTTGTTCCAAAGTATCCTTGAAAATAAAAGTAACAAATTAAAACTATCTGAGCTTGTAAAACACATAACTCTACAATAATTTATCTTTGTAATTTTTATTTGTCACTTTTGTTTATTTTTTATACATAGATTAAGTCAAACTATTTCCTCACCATTGTATTTTTTATTATGAATAATTTCTGATAAATTTAAATTTTTGGTAGCACAAACCAATTTCGGGTGACGTAAAGCAATTTTTATTTCACATTCCAACCTAACACAAAGTTGGTGTTATTTGAATTAGATTTGTGTCACAAATTAGTGCCAATTTTTTTCCACATATGTGACATGTTATCATCATCAAAGATAAATTAAATTTAAAAAAAAAAAAAAAACATTCTTATTAAATTATCTCTTAGAGACCCAATTGGAATACATAATTATTTCCCTTTGAAGAGATAATCATCCTGTATAACATACTCTTCATAAACATTACTTGTATCACCTATCAATGGATTCTTGCATTGTTAAACTATCTTGCCAAAATATGGATCAGTATCATATAATTATTTAATAAATTCAAATCCAAATACTTCACTCACCATAGTAGTTATCAATCCCACTTGCCTGCTTAAAGTATCAGCAACCTAATTCTATTTTCTTGATTTATGCTTCAACACAAAAGTATAACCCTGCAATAAAGACATCCACTTTGAATTACTATTATTTAACTTCTTTTGGTTTTTCACATACTTCAAAGACTCATGATTAGTAAATAGGATAAACTCATTAGGCACTAGGTAATGCATCCAATGTTTTAATGCTTGTATAATGGCATAAAATTCAACATCATATGTAGAATACTTTGTTCTTACCTCATTCAATTTCATACTTAAATGTGTTATTGGCTTCCCTTCTTGACTCAACATGGCACCAATTCCCACAAATGAAGCATCACAATCAACCTCAAACACATTGTTAAAATATGGTAAAACTAAAATAGGCTATTCTGTAATTTTATTTTTCAATAACTCAAATATTTCTATTGCTTCCCTTATCCATGCAAATTATTTTCCTCTCATACAATTTGTAATTGGTGTAACAAGACTACTAAAATTCTTAATAAACTTTCTATAAAAAGTTGTTAAACCATAGAAATTTCTTACCTCTGTGATTCTATTTGGGATAGTCCAATCAACAATTGCCTTTACTTTTTCTTCATTCATTCTTACATTATATATTGAAACTATAAATTCTAAAAATACCAAATTGTTCTGTATAAACCTGTACTTTTTCAAATTTGCATAGAGCTTCTACTTTCTTAACAATTATAATACCATCCTCAAATTTTGTAAGTGTTATTCTTTAGTCTTATTAAATATTAAAATGTCATCAAAATAAATCACCACAAACTTACCTCTATATTCTCACCCTCATAAATGTGTTGGGTGTATTAGATAACTCGAGTGGCATAACCATCCACTCATATAAACCATATCTAGTCTTGAATGTTATTTCCCATTCATCTTCTGCATGAATTATAATATGATAGTATCCAATCCTTATATAAATTTTGGTAAAATATTTTTCTCCTATAAGTACATCCATCATATCATCTAATTAATTTATAGGAAATCTATATTTGATTATAATTTTACTAATTCTTCTACTATCCACACACATACCTCACCCTTCATATTTATTTAGAGTTATAAATGTTGGTGTTTCACATGGACTCATTCTCTCCCTTATTAAACTTAATGTATAGGTAAGAGGGAGAAGTCTCCAAAACATCATCATCAGGAACTAAAAATACTAACCATAATCACTTGTTATGGTTTGTCTTGAATCTTCTTTTACAATCTAATTTCTCCCTTGGTCTTTGGTATTACACCTAATGTATAGGTAAGAGGGAGAAGTCTCCAAAACACCATCATCAGGTACTAAACATAATAACCACAATCACGTTTTATGGTTTGTCTTGAATCTTCTTTTACAATCTAATTTCTCCCCTGATGTGTGTGTGTGTGTGTGTGTGTGTGTGTGTGTGTGTGTGTGTGTGTGTGTGTGTGTGTGTTTATTATAATATTAATATCACTTATTTATGAAATTTACACCTCCCATGTTACTCACTTTTATTCTCCACCTCATACTATTCACAAACTTGCTCTCTTTGCTTTCACTAGCTTCTTACTAGACAAGTCTCTTAGGTTTCAAGGACCAAAACCTGGTATAGGCATCAAGGAATCAGAATTCAGACATAAATGGCATTAAATTAACTATTCACACTTTTTATAACCTCCTAAAAGTACTCAAACAATCTTTAACTCTCATTTCACACCTTATGGTCATAATGTTCTCTTAAGGCTTGTAGCCTTTTTCTACCTTTTCCCTTAGTTTGATCAAAATAGGCACTCATATAAATAAGTAATCACATTTATATCCACCCTCTATCCAAATTTATGCATGTGCCAATTTTCATGGTCAAACTCCACTCATAGACCACACTTCATTCATTAGCCTCCCCTCAATTAGGCCTAATTAGCCCTATTCCAAACCATCAATTCTAAAAACCATATTTATCCATAAAATCTCAAGATAAAACATTTTTATTCACCTTTTACATGTATATAACAGAAATAATGCAAATTTTTATCCAATTTGGATGGTGAAAACTCTCTATACCATCCAGACCCTAGTTCTAGGGTTTTTTCCCTGCACACAGGCTTGAGAGGGTAATTAATTCATTATCTTGAGTTATAGGATATTTGAAAATACCAAATAAACTTCCCTATTTTTTTTAAAATCATTTACACCTTTCCATCTACCTAAGACACCTCTACCAACCTTGCTTTTCAGAACATCATCATGACTTTTGCATAATTTTGTGTTTTATTATGACTGTGTAATAATCCTGAGGTCTATGTTCATTGACAAGAATTTTATCCTTCACCTAAGTATAATTTAAATTTAGTCCACATAAAATATATAACTCACTACCAAAGCTTCCATTCATCTATCATTGATCAGTAACCCTTCTCTTGGTTTGTTGACTATGTAAATAAAACATAACTTATGCAAACAGTGTGCCCTACATACCTGATAATAACATGGGTATTTATTAAAGTTTTTAATAATATCATAATGTTTCTAAGGATTTGAAAACTTCCTTGATAATGGGTCCACATATCCAAACATACATCTAATAGCACACTTGACTAGATTGATAAATATCTCAACTTACTTTACAATGTGACTGTGCATACAAAACAGGGCACTCACTATGACAATATAAATCTTACTTATTTATATATTTCATATTATATTTGCTTCATTATTTGTATTCAAAATATAATATCACAACAAATAATTTTACTGGACAACCTTTATCTCAATAGGTGAATGGTATTTGTCTTAAAAACCAAGTGTTCCTTCATTTCTTAACTGATGCATATTAGGGTAAAATATAGAGTTGCCTTTCTTTGAGTTTATTTCACTTTTAAATTATTATTAAACCAATAAGATACATTTAGGGTTATTAACACATTAAAATAATGTTCCATAATGAATATTCTTATTTTATTCACTTAAAGCCATTTTTCAAACCTTTCTTCTTGACTGTAACTTACAGTCCTTCCCAAACCCACAGACACATGTAGAATCTATGCATATATATAGCATTTAAAGCTCACCTAAAATAATTTATATCTATAAATAATGGTATATATAAATTTTAGGAGGAAACAACACTAAAATTAACTTATCTTCATTCATTGAATCAACATTCAACATAATACAGTCCAAACATGGACTTGAGTATCTTTTATGAGGGTTTTTGAATATTTTCTCATTATCTCTCTCTCTCTCCTCTCTCTCTCTCTTTCTTTTCTTCTCTCCCTCTCTCTCTCTCTCTCTCTCTCTCTCTCTCTCTCTCTCTCTCTCTCTCTCTCTCTCTCTCTCTCTCTCTCTCTCTCTCTCTCTCTCTCTCTCTCTCTCTCTCTCTCTCTCTCTCTCTCTCTCTCTCCTACCAACTAAAATTAATTTTCCTTCTAACTTCAATGTATATTTTGGTTAGTGGTTACATGAATTTCCTTTCCATAACTAACCCTCAACATACAAGGGTGATTTTACGTTGATTTAAATGACTTGATTTAGGCACTAAACATGAAATTCATTAAAACCCCTTCCTCATTACTTGAATGAAACCCTCAAACTAACTTTTCTCACCTAACCTCTTTAACACATGCATTTGACCCACTTAGATTTAGTTACAATATTTGAATTTTCAAATTCCCTATTTTAGAGGGAAAACTCTAGAATATATTTATCACACATTGAGGAATCCAAATGGACTCTAAGATAACAAATAGACATTAAAATTCCACACGCACACTTTGACACCCAACATTGACCAACTTTGACTAGTTATTGACAACAGTCCAAAAATGATGTATTCTAGCTTGATGCTCCTACATCATACTCGCCAGGAGGGATAAAAATTTGTGACACCAAATTTATTTAATACCTTATAATTTTTTATTTTATGGTCCTTCATGTTCACTTGATTGCTACTCTTTCTTTCTTGTTCCTTTCTTTTTGCAAAACTCTTACATTTCTTTTTTATGGCTTTATCTACTCTTATGTCCATACATCTTCCACCTCTATGAGGTGTTTTAAATATTCCACCTATTTATTTTCCATATGTTCCACCTATTCTAAGTAAATTTGAACCTTGTCATACTCATCTATAATAAAATCGCTCTTATTCTTCTTTCTCTTATTTGTGTTATGGCTTGTTTCTTCATGATTTTCACTTGATTCTTGTTGATTAGTGATTTTTATCTTTGATCATGATAGAATATTATTATTTAGGATATAATGGCCTCTTATTCATTAAAATTTTTATAATTTACCCCATGATACTTATTTTTTCTGCCTCTACTTCACATTTCTCCTCTTTTTGATGCCTCTTCCTATGACCTTGCTCATTCTGCAAGATCAACTTCTTGTTCCATTCATCCTCATCATAGTGAAATATTATTTGACACATTTTTTAATTTATATATCCATGCTTATAAAATTTAAACTCATCTTTATCTTGACCAGTTTAATATCTCACCTTGTTCACTTCCTCATACTCTATTTGCTTGCTTACTTGTTTACCTATTTGCACAACTTCTTGTGCTTCTATTTTCTACTCCTATTTTGATGTTTATTGTAGTCCATAATTGAAATTTACATACTAAAATTCACCTTAATCCATCCCTTTTGATGTACATAACATCTCTTCTAACAACTCCAACTCATCTTGCAACTTGAGTGCATCCATTTCTTCACAATCCTCATCAAATCTTGGTTTACTTTGTTCTTTACCTTCTTTGGAAACTCTTTTTTTATATTTTTCTTGTACTTTATTATTTATGAGATAAATATCAACCTCATTTAGCTTCATACCATGTTTTTCATGTATTCTTTGAGGTGTTTCATTCTCACATTGCCTACTACACACTCATTCTTCAATAAAATTATTTCCATGTACAAGAGAGCTTCATTTCTTGAATCAATTTCTTACCCATCATAATATAAAACACTTTAAAAAAAATCTATCAAATAATTATCTTATTTTATGAATTCATTTTCTTATTAATATAGTTTTACCTTCATCTCTATAACTTGTTTTGCTTGCACTATGTCTTTTATTTGCTTGATAGACTTGTACTCTTCCTCTACATTCATGATTTTTTGGAACACACCTAAAATACGAACCTCTTGTGCTCTTTTTATGCTCTTTTAAATCTAATTATTTTTTTGTGCCTTCTTGTGTTACCACTTGCCTCTCTTTTCATCTCTTTCATGCCTCATATCTTGGTTATCTATCATGCCAACTTGGTATTCCTTACCATTTGTTCTTTGTCCCCACATTTGTGGTTATTTTCCACCTACACTCTTGCCTTGATTGACCTCTTATTTTATATTCATCTCCTCCTTCTTAATAGCTATTTATTTCATCCACTTAGGCCAAACATATCCATGCCCTAGTTCTCTCCTTGAGGGCTGAATTTGTCCTTCTTACCCACAACCTGCATATTAACCTTTTTCCTTCACATGTGCAATCAAAATTAACACCTATACATTCATTTACCTTCAACGATGACTGTTTTAATCTTGTTTATTCATTCTTGTCTTCATGGGTTGCCTTCATGTCTTCTTTGCGTACTTATTCTCTTGTTTTAAGTGCTATACTGCGTAATGCATCATAATATTCCTCATTATCTTCATCTTCAACATTTGGAATGTCTTCAAATTTCATCACTTTATCTTCTAAAATAATTTTAATTTCTTGGTCAACCTCTTTTCACTTGATGGGTAATGTGATTGGCCCATCCTTCACCAAATTTGAGGCCTTATGCTTGAACTTCATCAATTATTTCTTCATACCTACATATACAAAGTTAAAATCAATTTTATCATACAAAATAAGATACCATATAGTCTCCTTGAATGTCTTTTTCATAGACATTATCCATCTTTTCTTCTTGTCTTTATTCTCATGTGCTCTTCTTAGCACTTCTCTCTCCTTATTGTTCTCTTTAATGATAACTCTCTTCTCTATCTCTTTTTCTTGTTTCTCACTTGGCAATATCTCACTCCTCATGGCTCTTTTGGTTTCCTTATCTTTCTTATTTTCTTCTCTCAAGACACTCATATTATGCCTTCTTTCTCTCAAAAGTGACTCTATTGACCACTTCACCTTTCTTCTCATATTCTACCCAGTCCAATGGCTTCCTTAGCTTCTCAAGAGATTCACCATGAGCTATATCTTCTCTATACTTTACCCTAATTCTCTTCTCATTTCCTTCACTTCTCTCTCTACACCCATATCCTCTTTTCTTCTTTACTTTCTAGGCCTATCTAGACCTTCCTCTTAGAAAGCTTGTCAATCTTGCCTCTTAGACGTCTATTATGCCTTTCCTCTTCTTTTTGTACTCTATATAGGACCTTTTCTTATCTTCCTTAACTCTCTTTTAGATTCTTCTTTCTTCTCTCTTCTTTCTTGGAGCTCCAAGGCTCTCCTTTCTCTCTACCTTCTCTAGTCCTTTCTTGACTAGCTTCAAGTCATCTTCATAGGAATTTGTGGATATTATTTCTTATCCTTATCGATTTGATATTCCTTTGTACTGATATTTATAGATCAGGCCTACAACATACTTCTTCTCCATCAATACCCTATAAGGTTATCTCATGCATACCTCATAGCATTATGCATTCATCTCAAATCAACAAATGTAGAAGAACTCAGAACAAAACTCTATCCAATCTTACCTTTCTCTGATACCAAATGATTTATAGGTAAGGGGGAGAAGTATCCAAAACATCATCATCAGCTACTATACTTATTGATTACAATCACTTGGTATGGTTTGTCTTGAATCTTTTTTATCCAATTTAGTTTATCCATTGGTCTTTAGGATTAATAGCCTCTTTGAATTTATACCTATTTTTTGTACTCTTAATAGCACTTCTTGATGACATTTACACCTCCCCTGTCACTCACATTTATGCTCTACCTCATATTATTCACAAACTTGCTCTCTTTGCTTTCACTAGCTTCTTACTAGACAAGTCTTTTAGATCTCAAGGACCAAAAATTCTGGCTCTTTTTACTTTCACTATCTTATTATTTGAAAAAAAATAGTGTTATTTTGTGTTTACATATCATTGACTCAAATTAGGGCCTTATTAATGCTTTCACATTTATTTTTCCTCTCTCTTCTCCTTAGTGAAGTCATGTTTCTTCTCTTTCTTCTAATTTTTTTGTCTTTTATTTGCTTAAGTTTGTATTTGGATTTATTGTATATATTTATTTTTTTATTCATCATCTCTTCTTTTTTTTGCTAGGACAAATTCAATAGTCTTGATGAATGTGCCCTAGGAGGATTCATTGCCCTGTGAAATCTATCCCTTTATATTTCTTATTCATATTTTTTTGTATTAATTTGAACCTAACTTAGTCCTTCACCCAATTTTGGTTTCTCATTAAATTATATATGAAAATATACATTGTCAGTATCCCCATCAATTGAACTATAATTCATTCAATCATCTTTTCAAAAATAAAATTGAAATTAATGTTGTTATCAAATATGTTCATCAAACTAAAACAATATTATGTATACATCTTGAAGTTTTTAATACATTTATAATTAATAGTGGGTGGCTCTTATTTTCTCAAATGATTAATAACTAAGTTCTTTGTTAAAAAAATATAATTTTCTATTAAACAAAATTATTGAATATATAAATAAAAAGAAATTTATTAATATCTTATCTGTTCATATTGCACAATCCATTAAAATTGTTGTCAAGACAATATCACCAAAAACATAAATCCTGCTATAATCATAATATTTGCATCTTAATAAGGATATCTAATAATAATATTTAAATAATATTTACATAATCATATAAAAATAAGAATGATCATATACACAATTACAATTAATTTTATATATATATATATATATATATATATATATATATATATATATATATATATAAACACTCTCAAGAATAAGAATGATCATAATAATCATAATCAAGTTTAACTCTATCTATGTTTTGCCTTTAATTTTGACTCTGAAAGTAGTCTTGAGTATGACATTTCGATTGAGAGTGCTGCATTTTCGCTCGCAAAAATCTTTTTTTAAAGTCTTGCAACCTTCACGTCAGTATGAACCAGAAAAAGCTATGAAATATTTTTGATTCCTTGAAAAAATACATTAAATGATACACATAACTGTCACAGGCCACTAGCTACAGCACCTTTCCGCGCCATTTTAAGGTCAGAAAGATATACAAACCTATCGCACGACCTATTACAAAAAATATTAAACATAAAAAGAAATAGTAGAGCTGGGGCTGATAGATTTTTATAGCCTATCAGCCTTAAAAGAGCATGAAGAAGTGTTGTGTTGTGACTAATTTTAATACTCTTCAGGATTTCATAATTAATCATATAGTAAACTCTTGCTAATCAAAGGATCTGTCTTATCCTATAAAAGGTGGCGTGAAATGATTAAAAACCGGATCAATTTTCTTTTATGTTCATCCTTATATTAATTTAATTACCCTGTAAGATAGATTTGGATATTGACTCTACAACAATTAATTTTATTTTAATGTAAATTACCTATCTATCACAAGTCTTTTGTTGCAAATGGCAATGATACATATACAAGAACCAATCACTTCAACATTTCACAATCTTGCTTTTAGATTTATAATAATTTTGCAAATGTTTTCAGCTCCGTCCGTACCATCTGCATCTACAATATACTGTTGCAAATGCTACATTTTCACAATCATACTAAATCAATACAATTACTGTTCTACAATTTCCAACTCTATCCGCACCGTCAGCATCTACAATATACTGGTGCAAAGGCTATATGGAAAACAATAGTAGCAAAATAAGAAAAATTATTGCCTGGCCTTCTCCATGTATGCCTCGATGCCTGCTACCTAACAATATACATATACCTTTAAAAAAAAAAAAAAGTGATAATATATACAAACAAGAGAATGAAGACATTGCCTTACAACAATAACAACACCATTCCCAACAAGAAGATACATACATCAACAGCGACGAGAAACTGGCATGAAACGCCCCCTGCAAGAATATGAAAAGGCTGCAGATATCCACATTGTATATTACCTAAGTACCAAACAACGCAGAATAAGAGAAGTGAACCATAAAAGTAAGCGTACCGCACGTACCCATCAATAGGTACAATTTTTCCAGATTTGGCCAAGTTTCAACTATTATAATAGCAATCACATGTAATATCGAAATGTAGCGTCTCTTTTATCTTTATTTTTATATATAATTAATTTCAACTTTGTTATTTTAATATATATATATAAATATATATATATATATATAAATATAAATAACACTGCAGGGTAGAGACAATATATTCATCTACTATAGGTTGGTCACCTAATAAAAATATGAATTGATGTTGATTGAAGTGATAAAAATTTATACATTTAATATTTTATATGTTATTTTATGGGTTAGTTATATATATAATTTTAATTTTATTATTTTGAATTTTATATATATAATATTTTTTAATTATATAAATATAAATATAATATTGGGATGTAAGGGAGAGGCATTATATTTATGCATTGTATGTTGGTCATTTAATAAAGATATCAATTGATTTTAATAATAGGAATCAAAATTTGTGCATTGAGTATTTTATATTTTATTTTATGATTCAGTTTTTTATATTATTGATTTGTTAAAGTCATACAATTTATATTATTATTTTGGTAAAGTTGTACACTTACTTTTCAATTAAATATAAACAAATATTGCTTCTCTTTCTTCCTTATACTAGTTCAAGAATTGATACCTACTCAACTATTGACTTCTTTAAACTACATCCCTAATAAATAGTATAACAACCCATCATTCTCACCATTCAAATTACATCCCTTTTAATTTTAATATATTTTTTGTTAATATAATTTTTAAAAATAAATATTATTAAACTTTGATATCAATAAATATAAAATACATTAATAATCAAATTTTATTTGATTTCCATTTTACTATTATAATTATTCTTTGTTTTTTAAAAATAAATAAAAAATAAAATTAATTTACTTTTTAATTCTCACATTACAATAAATTTTTAATTATATTTATTAAAAAATTAATAACCACCTTATTAATTAATTTCTGGTGGATACATATAAGTAGTAGTTTGCTCGTATAGCAAACTACCAGCCTACCTAATACGACGAAAGTCATTTACATTACTTTTTGAACGGTTACTTTTTTATATTTTTATTATGATTTCTGTGATAAGACTCTATTTGATATGTTAATATCTTATATTTTAGCATTAATAAGATTTTGAATATAAAAATTATAAAATTAATATATATTCCATGATTAGATTATATTATATTATACTATATATTTTAATAAAATATAATATTATAATATATATTGAAATTACTTAATATTATAATATTTATATAATATATATTATTTTCAATAAATATGTGTGAAAAATATAAATTATAATTCACTTATTATATTATTAAATAATTAATTAACTAAATATTTTTATTTAGAAATTAAAAAATTATCATAACAATAAATATAATTCACCCACCATCATGATAAATACATAATCTAAATAAATAAATATATATTTTTATTTTAAGATAAATAAAGTTACCATAATATTAAATATAATTCATCCATTATATATAATCCAACATGATAAATACATAATCTAAATAAATACATATTTTTATTTTGTGGTAAATATAATTATCATAATAATAAATATAATTCATCTATGGTAATTACATAATTAATTTTTCATTTTAAAATTATTTTTAATTAAATAAAATTATCATAATAAAATTTTAATTCACCCTTATCATGTTATTATATAATTATGAGCCAAAAAAATAAATAAAATAATAGCAAGTATATATATTTTTATAATGTTGATGAATTAAAAGCTAACACACACATCCCATTACACAAAATTAGCTACCCAAATAATGTTGAGAGAATACCTATAAAGTCCATTTTTGTTAATGTAACATAACATATAGTACATGGCTTGTCATATAAAAAAGATGAGTTGAAAATTTAAACATGATAAGTCAGGGTATACCGACTTAAAAAGGTATTAGAAAGAGAACAAGAAAACATAAGGGCCAACCCAAGGCCACTTAAAATATGATCCATACTAATTAAAATACACATCAATCATTAAAAAAAATAAGAAGAAGATAATAAAGATATAAACAATAAGGATCCAAACTAAGTAATACAAATGAACATGGTGGTTAGCAGGGGAGGAGGAGGCAGAGGAGAACGGGGTTTCCTCTTTAATTACCTTGAACATGAGGGTCCTTATCAACAAGTTTAAAGGAACTCATCTATCATCTTGCTACTTTTATTTTATTTTCTTACTACCAAAAAGGTGAAATGGTAAGTGTCTTCTTATTTTTCATATAATTATTAAGTTAAATTTTAAAAATAAAATTATACAATCCATTCAAACAAAGTAGTCCATCATATTACTTGAAAAGTTTGTTCCACCATAATATTCATCCCTCTACTATATATGATATATAAATAATTACATATAATAAAGAGAGAATACACTTAGAAATGCCTTGTTCTTATTATATCTATTTTTAATAATTTTAATAATTTTTATTAAAATAAGTAAATATATAATATCATATAATAATATGGTACTATTTAAGAGTTTAATATTTAATAATGTTTTTCTCTTATCAAGATTTGGAATTTATTTTACTAAGGTTTTGGAGTATAATTTACTTGATCTTGATAAGTTATATAAATAATTTTAATCATGGATTTGACTCTTAATTTAAATTTTAGAGGAGTGATAGCCCACTTCATATCAGTCAGCTTTTATAAAAAGATCTCAATCTATTTTAAAATAATTAACTCTAAATATTAAGCCAAAACAACTTATAATAAAAATTATGAATAATATCAATCTCACTATTTTTAAAATGATCATTCTCATATTTTAATTTATTTTTCATAGGCATACACATTCTCCCAATACACATCTGATAGATGTATTATTTCCCAACCCCCATTTATAAGTGCATGAGTGACCACAGATTGATCGAAATATAATCCATAATAATATTAACTATTATCATACAAATTACTTTCTATTATCTTAGTACCTTCCAATGGTTGAAATAAGAAATTCAAACCATAATAATATTAACTATTATCTTACAAATCTCTTTCTATCATCTTAGTACCTTCCAATGGTTGAAATAAGAAATATAAGCCATAATAATATTAACTATTATCTTACAAATCACTTTCTATTATCTTAGTACCTTCCAATGGTTGAAATAAGAAATACAAGCCATAATAATATTATCCATTATACTGAAAATCCCTCTCTATTATCAAATCACCTTTCACTTGGTGAAAGGAGTAATCACTTAACTTTTACTATAGAATGCAAGTTTTACGTTCACCAAGCATTTAAAAAAACAATTTAGTAATGTGAAAAACACCTTATGCTATTTATTTATTTATTTATTTATTTATATTTCTATGTGTTAATGCATGTGTGTAAATATATTATGTTTACTTTTGTGTATATGTGCATGTGTAAATCTATTATATTTACATTTATGTATATTTGTACATGTGAATATATTATATTTGCACTCATGTAGATGTACATGTGTAAATATATTATGTGTCATGTATGTGTACTTATTTTAAATATTATCTTATGAATATTATTATAAATAGTTTTTTCCTATAAATATTTTATAAAAATATTAAAAAATCATATATTTTTTTCTTACCATCCCAACCTTTAGATAATGAAACTATTTTATTTTGCTCTCTTCGACATAGAATAGTCATTGGAAATCTTGTTTAGAGAGATTCCGTATAATATGATCCACTTTTGTAGATTCGTCCTAAATCTAATGTAATTTTTCAAGTTTCTTCTCTTTCTAGTTTTAACCCACAACATGGCAATCAAAACTTTTGTAGAAATATACTTTGAACTTGACATTATTGTGAACAATTTATATATCAACTTCTTAAAAAAAAATCATTGGTCCTTATGGTCTAAAGGAAAAATGTGCTATAAAAGTATATGACAGTTCACACAACCTAGAGACTATTGATAGCTTGATTCTTGACGTAAAGACTTGGTTCTAGTATACCAAAATTGGTTCCATTGATAGAGATTTGTTTGCAAATTTGAAGCTATTAGAATTGGGCAATAGGTGATCTTCTCATAGAAATAACACACAAGAACTCTGTAACAATGATCTAGCTTGTATTTATAAATATGTAAGAAGATGTGAAATAATTACATAATGTATTAAATTTCATTTCTTACCAATTGTATGCTCTCTTACAATATCCTAGTAAAGAGGAATATATAGGAGTAGGGTGAGGTAACTCACAGGAGAACTCATGGTGGGATTGAGTGTCACTCATCAGGGAATTTGAATAGGAGAACTCAAAGTGGTACTCAGTTGAACTATAAGTGGAAATCACCCTCTCACCCACTTAACCTCTGTATAACACCTAAGTAAGTTGAAGATAAATGTGTAGAGATAATCTTTTAATAAATAACTAAAATAATAAATATCTTACACCAACACCCACCCTTAAGTGTATCTTAAGTAGGAGGAAAATAAAAAATGAGTCCCAATAACAAACCCTGATGAAGTACCCATGTACAATAAAACTCTAAAAAAGTGGATAAAAAAGAGAAAAACTAGTGGCAAGAAACTCATCGTGCCCCTTCCCCACCCCCAAATGATAGATAAAGAAGAGAAGGTAGGACTAGAAAGCCCCACACTAACACACCCTTTAAGTGTAGCTTAGGTGGGCTAGAGAATTAGGTCCTATAAATAAGATCTGATGAGGTAGTCAAGTACATAACGATGATCTCAGTACCCTAAAAAAATATGAAGGATGTGTGTCTCCATAAATAAGAGAGAGAAAGTAAGTGCAAAATGTTGCATGGCAAATATTGTAGTATGTCCCTCTACAATAAATGGTGTATATTGCTTTTAGAATAAAGAAACCCCAACTTATTAAACTATTTAATTCACACTCAAGTGGAATATAGATACGAATCATGATTTAGATATCTAAAAAATACTCAAAAGTATCCTTGCTAGTGCTAAAATATGTCAAAGTCTGATCAGGAGTCACAAGCCTAACTGTAGAAGATGGAAATAAGGAAGCATATAATGAAGTGGAGAGGAAAGGAAGGTTTATAAGTAACCTAATTACATCTAAATAAGAAGAGTGCATGAACCATTCTCTAAAGTAATGCCCATTAAAATAAGAGAGCATGGCTCAACAACCATCAAAATTGAAGATAGGTCTATAAATGAAGCTCTCATATCTATAAAATAAATGCCCACATAGATGTATGAGTCATCAAAACTCTCAATGTGTATACTTTCACTTAAATCATTAAAATCCTCTGAAATGTAAATATGTGAAGGCTTTAGAAGAGAAAAAATCTACACTAGAATAGATGTAGAATTTGTAATGAGATAACTAAGGTTTGGCAGAATCTCATCTTGTAGTGGGGGTTCAACAGAACGAAGAGAACTATCACCCATGCATGTAACATCATAAGAAATATAAGCAAGATGGGAGAGTACAAGAGTCTCAAAAGAGACAATAGGAAGAGGAGGATGAGTGAATAAATCATACTAGGATCCTTGAAAAGACTCTAAAGAGTGCTCCAAATATTGAGGGATACTCGGTATGTTCCACATGGTAGTGTAGATCCCATGAAACATGTATCAATAAGTGATCATAGACATAGTCAAAAGATTTGGCCTAGTCATTTTATTGACCTAGGTCAATAGGAATATGAATCTATCTATATAATAATGGAATAAGGTCTTGATCCATGAGTGAACATTCTATGTACACATGCCATGAAGCATAATTGATATTCCCAAGAAGAACCACTAGTATAGACTCAACCTTCCTCCTCTAAAGTCTCTCAAATAGAGTTTTCATGACTAAGATAAGACAAAAAGGAAGTGAAAGACTATATGTAACAATCTACAATAAACTCATTAAGCACAATCATGAAATGGACATTGGGCATAGTCGAGAATGCATCCATGTGAGTAATCTATGCTAGAGTGATGAGAGATAATACATGCTTAGAATGTGTATGTCAGACACATCTAAAAAATGCATCCACATGTGAATGATTGGTACTTGAAGTATAATATAAAAATTAGTAGGGCCCATAGCATAGACAACTTGGCTAAATATGGCACATTTTAAATTAAGTGTGTTTATAGTAAAAATAAAACTGATGGAACAAGAATTAAAAATAAATCACTTTTCCAAAAAATGACACTCAAATCTGACTTACCAAGCAAAAGTTATGGCAAATAAAATTTCTCATCATTAATAACCTATTTAATGAACTTGCATTTAAATTTTTTTAAATATTCACAACACAAGGGGTAAGGTAGCCTTCCATCCACTTTTTGGAACTAAAATTGAGAACCTAAACTCTTTCAAGACAACACTAGGTCTTTAATCAATCTGTCCATTCACCCATATGCATCTTTTGGAGAAATAATGTTGTTTTGAGGGAAATAATCAACAAAAATACAATTTGACCTAATAAATAATTTATTCATGACTTTGAGGTGATAAATATTGAACTAGATACCTCTCTAAGACAAATTCAAAGACTTAACCAACCTATATATGCACACCTTTGTGCATCTCGTTGAATAAAATCATACTTGGTGGTAAAATAATAAAATCAAGTTATTTTAAAATAATGAAAGATGCATTATTAGAGAAGGATCTAGGTTAAGTGTATATTTTCAAATAGAAAGGAAAAATTACCACTATGAGACCTGGTTTAATAAACTTAAAAACTGTCAAGACAATAATTATCAATAGGCAAAGCTTTTGAAATAATAACTTATATTGATTCATATTGAATGAATTTAAATAATTAAAAACATAGGTGATTCTTAAATAATATTTAACTCGGAATAAGATTTGACATGCAAAAATTCAAAAATAAAAAATCTAAAAAAGACCCATTTTTAGTAGTTTCTATTTATAGTAAGTTTTGCATGAAAGCACGTGCAACTCTAAAAATATAAAAAAATACTATAACCAATATAATTATCATATAGTATTAACTTAAATTTAAGTTAACATCTAATAATAAAATATACAATTTCTAAAAATAGAAAAATCCCCAAAAAATCAATAAACTACAATTTCTGACCCTCAAATGGTCACGTTTGGCCTTCAAAAAATTTCAAAAACACCTCTAAGTAGAAAGGTAGCTTAGATCAAAAACTAAATTATTGAGATTATAATTTTTGCACATGGAAGATCTCAAATGGAGCTATGGATCAAAATTTATGGCTTCTAGAAGTTTGGCCTATTTTTTCTACATCATTCTCCTTTGGTTGAAAACAACTCAGGTCCTATGAGTTGCCCTAATTATATTGCTACTAATTTTTTTTTTCAATCTTCTTTAGCTCCCATTTTTTAATATAAGTGTTATATTTTTGCTTTAATCCTTACCATTAGACCAAATATCCATTATAATTTCCTCTCCTTGTGCTCACTATCTTCATATCCAAAACCTACACTATCTTTTCCTTCTTCTTATTTAGAACCAAGTACTACCAATTTACTTATTCATCTTCATCACCTTCAGAATATTTTCTATGAAATTTATATAAATTTGAAACATTAAATACTATAGACATATCCAAATTATGTGGTAAACTCACCTCTTAAGCATTGTCATTGATTTTCATCACAATTCTACATGGCCCAATTTTCTCATACTTCAACTTGTTGTACATGCCTTTTGGAAATATTTATTTCCTCAAGTAAACCATTACCAACTCTCCTTCAAATACCTTAGATCTTCTTCTAATATCTACTAATGCTTTATATTTTTCATTACTCACCTACAACTTTCCTATTACTCCTTTTAACTACTGCATCTTCTCTACAAATGATTGTGCATCATCACTAATTTGATCTATAATTGGTAATTGTACCAAACCTAGAATATCTATAGGATTTATCTCATAAACAATTTGAATTGGTGATTTCCCTATTGATCTATTCATTGAACTGTTATATGCCAACTTATCTTATGGTAAAGCCATGTCTCATTGCTTGGGCTTCTCTCCCACTATGCATCTCAATAAATTTCCTAAGCTCTTATTCACAACTTTTGTCTGTCCATCTATTTGTGTTTTATATGCACTACTACATTATATCTTAGTACCCATATTCTTCCACAAAGTCCTCCAAAAATAACTTAGGAATTTTGTGTCCCTATTTGAAGTAATAATTTTTAAAACACCATGCAATCTCACTATATCCTTAAAAAATAATTCTACAACTCTAGTGGCATCATTGGTTTTTTTACATGTAATGAAATGAACCATTTTATAAATTCTATCTACAATAATTAAAATTGTATAATTACCTCTTTTTGTGTTTGGTAATCCCAACACAAAATCCATAATCAAATCTATCCATGGTCCTCTTTAAACTACTAATGGCATGTATAGTCTATTATTTTGTGCATGTCTTTTATCCACCTGACATATCCTACACCTAGAAACATACCTTCTCACATCTCTGTTCAACTTTGGCCAAAAATACTTTTCCTTTACCAAAGTTATTATCTTCATCTTACTAAAAGGTCCATCCAAACCTCTAATATGTAATTCTCTTATTATATTGTCTCATAGAGACCCAAATAGAATGCATAATTGTTTCGTTTTGAAGAGATAACTTTATTGTATAAGATATTCACCATGATTAGTATTTATCCCACCTATTAATGAATTCCTAAACTGCTCAACTACCTTGCAAAATATGGATCAGTATCATATAATTCTTTGATAGCTTCAATTCAACTACTTCACTCACCATAGTAGGTAATAATGCTACTCTCTTACTCAATGCATTAGCTACCTAATTTTATTTTCTTGACTTATGTTTCAACATAAAATTACACCCCTACAAGAAAGATACCCAGTTTGCATACCTACTATTCAAATTATTTTATGTATTCACATACTTCAAATCCTCATGATTTGTAAATAGAATAAACTCCTTAGGAATCAGGTAATGTCTCCAATATCTTAATACTTGTAAAATTTCATATAGTTCAACATCATAGGTAGAATAGTTTATTCTTACCTTATTCAATTTATCACTAAAATATGCTACTAGCCTTCCTTCTTAACTTAACACAATACCAATTCCCATAAATGATGCATCAAAATCAACCTCAAACACATTGTTAAAATCTGGTAATTCTAAAATTTATCTTTCTATAATCTTCTTCTTTAAAAATTCAAAGTTTTATGTGTCTACTCTAGTCCATGCAAATTCCTTCCCTCTCATGCAATCCATTATTGGTACCACAAACTACTAAAAATTTTAATAAATTTTCTATAAATTTTTTTTAAACCATGCAATCTTCTTACCTCTATACTGCTTTTTGGAATAGGCCACTCAACAATTGCCTCTATCTTTTCTTCATCCAATCTCACACCATCTGTTGAAAATACAAATCCAAAAATATCAAATTGTTCTGCATAAACCTGCACTTCTTCAAATTTGTATATAACTTCTCATTTCTTAATAAATCTAATACCATTATTAAATATTATAAGTGTTCTTCTTTATTCTTATTGAATATCAAAATATCATCAAAATAAATAACCATAAACTTACCAATATATTCTCATAGCACCATATTCATCATCCTCATAAATGTTCTAGGTGCATTAAATAATCTGAAGGGCATCACCATCCACTCATTTAAGACATCTCTAGTCTTGAACACATTTTTCCACTCATCTCCTTCAATAATTCAAATCTAATAATAACTACTCCTTAAATCAATCTTGGTAAAACATTTTGCTTCTGCAAGCACATCCATCATATCATCTAAATGAGGTATAAGAAATCTATACTTGATTGTAATTTTATTAATGGATCCAATATAAACACACATTTTCCATCCTCCATATTTCTTTGGAGTTAGCAATCCAGGTATTGGACATGGATGCATACTCTCCTTTATCAGCTTCTTTCTTAACAATTTAGTAATTTGTTTATTTAATTTTGCATGTTCTAATGGACTCATCCTATAAGCTTCTAGATTGGGTCAAGTTGATCCTAGAATCAAATAAATGTGATGTTGAATATATCTTTTCGATGGTAAACCATCTGGTAACTCATTAGGCATAACATCTGCATATTCTTTCAACACTCTTGTTACTTTTATTGGTATTTGCACCATTTTTGTGTCGTCATTCTTTGCTACTAGTACATAACAACTTGCCACATTCATATCTTGGATAAATTCTTTAGTAGAGAGCATGATTTTTGCCTTCTCTTCCTCTTTAAGATGTAACAAGACTAACTTTATACCACCTTTCTAAAAAGTATACATGTTCTTTGCTCCATCATGAATTACTTTCTTGTCAAATTGCCATAGTCTCCCCAATAATAAATGGCATGCATCCATTGGAATAACATCACACCATATTTCATCATTATAAGTTTTTTCTATAAAAAACTTGATTAAGCACATTTTATCTACTATAACCTGATTCTGTTTCATAAACCATGAAATATGATAAGGATTATGATGATTTTCATATTCCAAATGTAGTTTCTCTATCATTTCTTTAAAAACTATATTTTCACAACTATCACCATCTATAATTACTTTCCATACCTTTCCACCTGAAGTGCATCTTGTTCAAAAAATGTTTGATTGTAGCCATGCATCACCACCTTCTTTATTATGAACTTGTTCCTTCTTTGGAATAATCATTGTTATTCTCATCATGAGATTCTCTTCAACATCTATTGGTGCAACTTTAGTATTTTTCTCTTCTACCTCAACCTTAACTATATTCACTCTTAGGTAATCCTCTTGCCTCCTCTCTTGATCTTGATAATGTGGACACTCAAATTCCTTGTGCCCTTCTTCTCCACATATATAATAAAAATAAGATCTATGTTGATTTGGGAACCATCCTCTAGCACCACCATAAACTTGTCCTCTCTAAAACCCTCTTCCTCTTTATTGGTATTGAAACCCTTACCTATTGTCATCTTGCCTTTTTGCACCACGTGATGATTTATCTCTATTAGTGTTAAACCCAACTCTAGTGGTATTAAACCCACCTCATCCCCTATTTGTATGGGATATACCTCTTCTTGGACCAAGAGATGTTCTTTTGAAATTGTGTCTATTTTATTTTTCTTCTACCTTCAAAGCTAATTGAAAAGCCTCCTTTATGCAAAGTATTCTATTTATGATTAATTCATCTTGAATATTAACTATCAACTATTTACATACCTTGTAGCCATATGCTCTTCTTTTTCATCATGTTTCACTCATATGGAAATATTATAAAATTTATTTTTATACTTTTGTATATTGTGATCTTTTTGCCTCAAATTTTAAAATCTTTTGTATAGGGTTTATGCATAATCTATGGGAAAAAATTTCTCTCTCAACTTATTCTACATCTTTTTCCATGTATTAATCTTCTCTTTACCTTTTCTCTATCTCTCTTTCTGGAGGTGATCCCACTAATCATTGCATGACCTTTCAATTTCATACATGCAAACTTTACCTTCTTGTCTTCTCTCTTAGTCTTCCAATCGAAGAACTTTTCCATGTTATTAATCTAATCTATCAACTCCTCTGGATTAAAACCACCTCCATAATATAGAACATCAAACTTGATTCCTTTATTTATTCCTTATAAATTTCAAACCATCCTCTCTTCCATCAATGGTGGTTGATCTTCTTCTTGTTTAATTTCTTCATCTTGATCTATGTCTTCCTCAGTTTCATCACCACTTTGTCTTCTTCTCTGAATAATGATAACCTCTATTAATTATTTCACATGCCTCTATATCTCTTGTATAGTCTAGTTCCTATGTGCAATACTTCCTCATACTATCACCATTTCTTACTCCTCCAAGATTCAAACTTGTTATGAT
>JARHVA010005805.1:420000-435000 GCA_037957365.1 Torreya grandis
CACAGAAAGACAATAGCATGTAATATCATGGTGCATTAAGACCTAGTCAAAGAAGAGGTATAATAAATAAAGGACCTAATAGTGAAGGACTCAATATATTGATGAAAGAATTGGGGAGCACACAAGAAATAAGAAATGATTGAGGATCGATTCTCAAGGACATAACAAGATTTAATCATACATGAGTTTCATACTAGCCCATATGAAGGAGGACATTTGACAACAAGGATCCATCATTGAATAATAATATAGGGGTGCCAAGGCCCAGGTCCTTAGGGGAAAATAATTAAATAACACCCACAACTCTCAGTCTACTGGATATCATTGGTTAGTCACTAAAGTGTCATAAATAATGTAACAAATTGGTTGGGAAACAAGTATAAATACTCCTATTTAGATACGAGTAAAGTTGGCTGAACACTTATATTATGTAATGATTGATTATGGTAACAGTAAAATCATGGAAGTTACTATTAATTCTAATGTTATGCTACAAGTTATTAGTTAAATTACAACATTGAGTTATCAATATGTTTTTTTATGTAAGATGTTATTTGTATTTGACTACAATGAATAGAATCCACATTATATGAACTTCTGTAATAAACATTTTGAATCTCATGGTAGTTATCTTAATAATCATACTTGTTTACATAGTTGAAACAATGTCCACAGTCATGTATTTTAGTTTATGTGTAATCAGTGATTAGATATATGAATAAACACTATTATTTGACAAGTGTGTTACTTCAAAACATAACCAATAGGAACCAATTTATTTTTACATGCTTTGGGTGAGCATGCAAGAGTTTAGTCTTACATGAAATGATAGAGCATTATATTGTTGGCAACTAGACACAAGTTCCCTAAGGTAAATTTGATAGAAAAACCCAAAATTTTGGTTCCATTGTTAGGACTCGTAGAAATTGTTGCATATTAATGGAAAATACTCAAACGATTATTCCTTCATAATATTTAACAATGACTTACTACATTAAACAATAATTTTGTAATTCCCTATCTTAAACAAGTAGTTTATACATGGTCATGGGTTGAACAACATCTTTACAACTCATTATATGAAACTTTCTTTGTCAAAGTCTGTATTCATTTTCATGCTTGGATCTCAACCTATGCTCAAGACCAATCATGAAATTTTGAAAGGAGGTAAGCTTGGAAAATAGAGTGATAGAGGGATTTATCATGGTTGGTAACATCATGGACATGAACTGTTAATATCTAGTGGAGAGGGGTGTTGAATAGCTACATCTAATAATATGTTGCAACTACTTACTCTTGTTCTAAAGAAGAAAAGTTCCAATTTTTCTGAGAATGACACGCTTGATATATTAGACACTTCCCACTAGAAGTAAAGAAGTTTTGTATTTATTTTAGAATTGAAACTATGCCTATAGAGGGCTAAGCACATCCTTTCATGAGGAGCATAGATGGGAGGGGAATGCAAGGGTGTTGGTGAAGGATTATTGGTTCAAAATGGTAGCTAGTTAGTGGGAGTTTTGAAAGCATAAATATGATGAAGCTTGAAAAAGGATTATAGGTGGAAGTAGAGTAGTAAGGGTATAGGAAGACTTAGGAAGTGTTATCAGGATTCATAAGTTAGCAAAAGAGTACAAGGAGGACTCACCAACTTTAGACCGCAACCAATTACAAATTTTCCATATGTGGGAGAAACTATCTAGAAAGTGGAGACTTAATAACTATATTTAAATAAACCTAGTTCCCCATCCATAGTTCATGCTCATGATTTTGAGCTAGATAATTTAATTATACATAACTGGGATTTAGATAGTATAGAGTCATAGAATAACCCCAGAAGAGAACTTATTTCTATTTAAGTTTTAACTCATAGTGAATTGACACTTTCTTTTCATCTTCAAGGTAATTTCATGGCCCAACTTAGTATGCCTAGAAGATCTAACATCAGTATTAGGTAGAACACTATCAAAATATTATAAATAAAATTATCACCATGCCACACATCTTACGTGTTGTTTTTGAAGGAACGAGAGCTGGACTAGGAGGTGTAACATGAGGAAGAGGTACACTTCCACCCTTAGGAATAGGACTTAGAAGTTATTAGTAGCCACCAATACAAGTACCTTAACTACTAATTATGTATTATGAAATGATGTTTCATTTAACTAAATATCATGGCATGGAGAATACTATAGAGCACGTTCATAAGTGTGAACTTATCTAGAGGGCACATGGTATAACTTATTCTGAGCAAAAATAAATATAATTTGTAACCACACTTCTATAAATAACACATAGCGGTATAAGAAGTATGACCCTCAACAAACATTAATTGATTATGACTAGCTCAAGATAACATTTCTTTAGGAGTTAAATATTTCATAATTTGAGCAACAAAGTATTGTTGTGTTAAACAATATAAAACAATTGTTAAGCACAAGATATACTAAGAGGGTGGGTGAATCAATATATCATATATCTTATAAAACTTTCCCTTTATCAAATTCCACTTAATCAAACATTTAAGATATGCAATAAAACTCAAACAATAAACATCACACAAGATAGAAAGACACCAGATATAATGTGGAAACCCAATATTGGAAAAACCATGAAGAAAAATCTCAAGTATATTCGTGAGAATAAACCCACAAGAGCACCATACCCCTTTATCGAGTACCAACCTAGCTACAATTCATAAGCACCAACCCATAGGAGCTTCAAACCCATTTGTCGAGCACCAACCCAGTAACTATTCATGAGCACCAACCCATAGGAGCACCAACCCCTTTGTGTATACCACACACCTATCTCTCAATGTTGCTATCTCAACAAATGATAGATCAATACAACATCTCTTTCCTCTCTCTCACCTTCACTCTTGTAAGCTATATATAACAAATACAAATCATATTCATCACTCACAATTGCTCTTCTAAGCTAGATATTACAATATCAAATCAACCTCTCTCTTCCATATTACAAATAGCTTCTCAAGCCTTTATTTATAGCTTTCCAAATGACCTTTGGCCTTTCCCCTTTGTGACCCTTCAATTCTCATGGAAAATGGTGCCAAACTTATATGACCCTTCATATTCAAGCCTTTGAAAAGTCATGTGGTGACCCTTCATGACCAAAAACGTCCTTCCCACTTTTGTTCTTATCTTTGGTGACTTTTTGTATTCCTCAAAGTGTCCCTTCATGAGAAATTGTGCCCTTACTCTTTTGTCTTCACTTGGTGACTCTTGGTATTCCCCAAGATGACTCTTCATGGGAAAATGCGTCCCATCCTTCTTTTGTCTTTACCCCATGGCTCTTTGACTTCTCCATGGGCCCTTATTTTGTCTCATATGCAACCAAAAATACTTTCATTAATATTAAATAAATATTAACTCACATTAGCCAAGATAAACAACATTAAATGCAATGGGGCCTTTATCACCAATAATACTAGACCTTTGACATCAATGACAATATTTCCAACAACAAGAGCTAAATAAAAGTGTACATGAGTATGATGAATTATTCAAAACACTCTTTTATAATCTCTCATTCAATATTAATGCTAATCATCATAACTAATGGTTTTTAGGAGGCTTATTAATTCTGTTTAGAAAATTTATATCTCAAAGGACCTTTAACATCTCATGTAAGGACCTAGAGAATGCCCATCATGCTGAAGTTATTGGTAGCATTGACACTTGAATCAGTCTTTTTATGGAAGCTCAAATATCTTCAATGGAATCACAATTATAAAATATGATTGAAAATAATGTTTATGATACTCGTAGTGTTCTTTGGTATATTGATTGTGAGTTTGAAGTTCATAATAGAAGTAACAACCCTAAAAAAACATCTATACAGTACTAAAGCAATCTTGTGAAATGTTCCATGAAGAGCATGATGTTTTCTCTTGTCTTCTATTATAATGGACTAAACATTATAAAGTGTCTAACTACTATAAGATATGTGATTTTTATACCCATGATAGAAATGACTATTGATTGATCAATGATATACATGAGGCATGTACGTGTGGTATGCATCAAACCTATAACTCAATAAACTAAGATAATGGTGGATATCATGGATGAGACTAAAGAAAAGGATGAGGAGGTAGGCATTTTATGACATGAGCATGTTATAAGTGTGGATGTTTGAATCACTATCAGTGAGATTATCTAGTGTATTAAACATGTGCTTTATGTAAAAAAGAGCATTAGTTAGAGTAATTCCCTAATTTATGCATAGCCATCACTAAAGAAAGAAAATTAAAAGGTGATAGTATGATTCTCATTGACAAACCTCACTAGAAACCACACTCTATCACTCTAACGACCTAATAAGTTAATATCACCACGTAAAATAGGCAGTCCCAGTCTAAGTCTATTCCACCTATTGATAAGATACATCATGAAGATCCTTGTTTAATGAATTATCTTGATGCCTAGTAATATAAAGACGTGATCTAGGATAATATGACCTTAGAAAAGGAATTATAAGGGAAAATTTAGTTTCTTAAGGGCCAAGAATTTTCCCAACATGTTGATTTGTAAAAGGCCATGAAACCTCAATACATGATCTAGGATGATTTCTAAGAACTTTTCAAGTGTCTATTATAATAACATATTATCCCAAAGTTTAGTAACTATATTAAACATTAGGAACCAAATCTTACTGAAGATCATCGATTAAACCATGTTTGACAATAAGATATTCTTGCTCCTCCTAGCCTTCAATAAGATAAGTAAATACTAGTAAATGATGGCATCAATGGTTGGGTGATCCAAGACATTTTAATACACATTATCATTGAGGTCAATGTCCTCATAAATGATACATGGAAAAAATGGCTAGCCCAACATTACAACCATCACCTCACGTGTTGTCTATGGTCAATAAAACCCATGCTCTACAAATTGGCATTCTTAAATATGAAACTATTGATATCCTTGGGTTACCTTTTAAAATTGACTTTTAAGTTCTCAAATTGGCTAAATTTGATGATTTTATAACCCTATTGGGTTATCCTTGGTATTATACAAACAATGCTTATTTAAGCTTGAAAAAGTGATATATCAGTTTTGAAAAAACTAATCAGCAGGTCATCATCTCATTGGTCCAAGAACATGGGCCCCCATATGTATAACCACTTAGTGTGGATGAGTATATTAACCATATATACCACATCACAACAAGATATGGTGAGCATCATGATCTTAATCTTGATGGAATCCTTTGATGGATGGACACATAATCCATTTCTGATACTAGAAGTAATGCTTATAATTGTTGGGCCCATAGTGACTATGACCTTACCAAAAGAGTGTGTGATGCCATTGATAGTTATGAAATCATTCCACACCAATACCATAAGTGTCATAGATTTTTTTCATCTTATTACCAGATAAGTCATGTTAGGACTAATTATGGCTACACCACTAGAAAGGCTTGATGAAGCTTTATGGTTTTATGTGCAAATGGAAATATTTGACTTCATCCAGTGACTCATATCCTTCTATAACTTTGATACTGATCATATGCATTCACTAGATCACCTTTTTTATGGAACAACCACAAGGTGGTGGTGAATTCATAATGAACTTCTTCTTTATTATGATCAAGTACATTCTACTTTACATCATCATTTTCATCATGATAATTCTGTTTAGGGTAAAATCAACTATAGTGGAGCTTGATCACCAGAACCACACCTAAAAGCTTGTAAAACCATGTGGTTAAATGAAGAATCCATCTTCCCATAGTACCTATGGGTACATGATTTTTATGCCACTTTATGTACTTAGGCCAATGTATGGTATGTTCATGAAGAGTGATATTTAGGTACCCATTTCTAGCATTTTTAAAAAATTAACATGGTCCTGATCTTGTCTTATGCATCCCTAAGGATGGACTTGCACCTCACACTCCAAACCATGCATCAAGTAGTTGTTGGTGACCACATTCCTATTGAGGATCAGCTATAATATATACATGGTGTACAAGAATGAGGCTTGGTTATTTTTAATGATCCATTTATGCAGTCCCTTCCCATACTAGAACTTATCCTCAATCAGGAATATTGTGAATAAATTCACAAAGGAAATTAAAAACTAGTGTTTCATGTTGATGAATGTGAAGGGTCTGAACCACTTGACCTATTGACAAATCATTTAGATGTCCCCATAGACTATGGCACTCAAACTATTGGTTATACGAGTCCTGATGTAGACCACCTATATTTGAAACCTCTTCAAACCATCCATCACAACATTGGCATGGAGGAAGCACCAAAGATAGCTATTGTGGGTAACTACTAGTTTGATACAATGATTTTAAAAATATTTGAGTTGTTAAAAGAGTATCGAGATGTTTTTCCAAAGAATTATAGTGAAATGAAAGGTGTTCAACCATCCTTAAGCAAAATGCATATAAAACTAGCTGAAGGTGCTCACCCAGTTGGTAAATGCTCATATAAGATGAATCTAAATTTATGTGCATGACTAAAAGAGGAAATTGAAAGTATGTTTTGCATTGGCTTTATAACCCCAATTGGTGAGTTTGAGTGGGTCAGCCCCATGGTAATAAGTATAAATAAATATGGGTGTATTAAAATTTGTGTTACTTAACACCTCATGTGTTACTGATCCTTTTTCTATGCCATTCACAAAATAAATCCTTGAAGGTGTCACAAGGTCTGAAATTTACACTTTCATAGATGGATTTTCTAGGTATCATTAGGTCTAGATTGTAAAATATGATAGACCTTAAACTACATTTATTACTAAATGGGGGCCTTTTGTATATACCACCATGTCATTTAGGTTAAAAAATGCACCTATCATATTCTATTATATAGTCATTAAGGCCTTTAAATACTTCATCCATAAATTCCTTCAGGTTTATTTGGATGACTGGATAGTTTATGTCATGTTGAAAGACCACTTTTCTAATCTAAGGCTTATGTTTGAGAGTTCTTGAGTGATTCAAATTTCACTTAATTTAAATAAATGTCTATTTTCTACACCATTCAACATTATTCATGGTCACATTATAATCCAATATGGACTTTTGGTAGACCCCACTAAGGTAGATGTCATCCTCCATCTACCAACACCGACATCGTAGCACATGGTTTGTTCTTTTCTAGGTCATACAAGGCATTATTGGAAATTCATCTAAGGTTATTCCAGGTTTATCACACCATTATAGGAACTCTTGAAATAAAATGAACACTTTATTAGACCCACTCTTGCCAAGAAGCCTTAAAAAACAAGCTCATCACTGCACTAATTTTCTAGTTCCCTGATTAGACTAAACCATTCCATGTCTATGTAGATGATTTTGGTATGGACATTGTTGTGTTACTTGCACAACATAGAGAAGGTCACCTTGATCACCCCAATTATTTTATAAGTATAAATATTACTCTGACTGAGAAAAATTATACCATAATAGGGAGCAAAGCACTTTCCATGGTTTATGCTTTACAAAAAAATTGATAGTACATGTTGGTAACTCCTTTTTTGATCTATATAGACCATGAAGCTTTGAAATATTTGTTTAGTAAAATTATGTTACATGGTTGCATCTATCACTGGATTGTGTTATTCTAAGAATTCTAATTATATGTCATGGTTAAACTAGATAAGACCAATTGTAGTTCTAACCATATTTTTAGAATTGATTTCAGTGAGCAAGCATGAGCCATTGAGAATGACCTACCTGATGTATATTTGTTTCATGTTTCACAATTTCCTAATGATTTATAAGATAAATCAATTTTTTTAACTATTGGCACAGTACCAAATTATTTGAGTACATAGGCTAAGAAGCAACTAGCCATCTATGCCACGCCATTCTAGCTCATTTGAGGGGACCTCTAAAAATCTTAGATAAGATGAAATACTTTGATACTATGTCATGAAACATGATCATCCTAAATTAGTATATGAAGTTCATGAAGGAATTATTGATGAACACTATGCTAGTGAGACTATTATGCATAAATTATTGTTATATGGACTATGGTGGCATATACTTTTTTGATATGCCAAAATACATGTTAAACAATGTGATATTTTCCTTCATATGGGGAAACTAAATTGATAGGATGCCATGCCATTAAATCCTATTTTATCTCAAGAACCATTTGATAAATGGGCCATTGATTTTGTCAACCCCATCTGGTTCTCACTATACCATAATAGAATTTGATTATATCATGTTCTAGGTTGAGGCTACACCAACAAGGGATATTACTATAGCAACCATTATGTACATCATATGGGAAAATATCATAACCTTCTTTGGATGTATATTCAGTTTTACTAGTGATCATAGTACACACTACCTCAATGAGTGTACTTGTGTATTACTCATTGAGTTCATGATTTCCCATTACAAAATAACACCATATTATCCCTAGGCTAGTGGCACTACTGAGGCATTCAAAAAAATATTGGGTGCCATAATTAAAATTATTTGTAATATTGGATGCACCAAATAGGATGATTAGGTGTTTGTAGTATTTTGGGCTTACTAAATAACTTGCATGTGCCTCAACAAAAGTAATCCCTTCAATCTAGTGTTCATAACTAAAGTAGTTCTTTCAGTTGAATTCTTAGTACCTTCTCTTTGCATTGTACATGTTGGATAATTAGATGAAGAATAATAATTGAAATCACATTTGGATGCTCTGTTATAGTTGGACAAAGCATGTTATCTTACTCATTGTAGTCAAGATGTGGAGAATCCCAAACAAAAGGCATGGCATGACCTCCACCTTATTCACAATACATTTACCCTTGAAATGAAAGTTTTTCTCTATGACCCCAAGTTTGTGTTCAATTCTAGGAAGCTTCATGTTCACTGGAATACTCCCTTTTTGTTCATAGTATTCATCCTAATGATTTATTTCATTTACAAATATTGGATGGCCAATTTATTCTTAGGCATTACAATGGTAGTTGGCTATAGTTGTATTTCTTTGCTTAATTTTTTAGTTTCATTTGTATCAATAAGACATATGCCATTATTTTAAGATTTAATGTTTACAATAAAGCACTACCTTTGTTGTGCACCCTTTTATTTTAATTACTTTATTTTTGTAACTTTGTAATTTTGTTTTTGTGGTTGACCACAATAAACTTTATGTGGGCTAATATGTGTTACATATGTTAAGAAATGGTCCATATGGATGTGTGTGGAAGCAAAGAGGTATAAGGATAGAGATTCCACCAATGGTATGAATATTCAAAGGGTTTTACATCTATCATGCACTTTGAAAAAAGTGTAAGACAAGACAAGCCATTAACATAAAGAGATAATGGTTATGATAAGCATGCCAACATCATGTCATGATGATACCATTAATTACAATTATGATGAGAAGTGATAGTTGAGGAAAGGAGACCATTAAATACATTTATTTAAATAAGTGATGGTCAAAGAGAGGTTATTTAATGCAAGTTAACCCCTTGAGTATATTAAAATACATTTAGGGGCTAATTATAAACTTTACCTTTGCTTTGAATGTGATTTTATAGAGTCAAATAATGAACAACTGAGTTTAGGTGATTCTAAGGCAAGTAGGGAGTATCAATTTCCTGTTAATTGATTATTAAGAAGGATCTTGTCTATGTGATCAAGAAGAAGTTAACTAACCTAAAATGATGTATAGGAAATTTGGTAATTACAAGTTTTAGAGATTAGCATCTGCCATTAATGGGCATCAAATTAGGAGAACCAAGATAATTCCACAACAAAGATGTATTCTTTTGGGAACATTGGATGACCATGCCTCAACCTTTAGGCTCCACGAAGGGTTATGTGGCCTAATAAAAAGGCCCAAATAAGTGATCCACTACCATCCATTCTAGAGGAAGAGTAGATGAGTATTAGGGGGAGCAGTATTAATTAGAGAGGAAATACTTGAGGAATAGAGTGAGTGTATGGAAGGTGAAAGAGCAAAAATGGCATGATATACTAAGAAGAAATACCAAGTACCTCCACCTTTACCTTTGATGATAGAAGAGATACAATACCTAGAAATAGTTTTGTGCATGGAGAATTGGGTATAAATGTATCCACCTATACCATTTTTTACTATAACCACCACTAACTAGGAAATGAGGTTGAGCTTTAGAGCGATTACAAGGTTGAGTAACAAAACACCAAGATTGAATTGGTTTATGATTCAAAAATATTAAACTCCTTGGACTCTACATGGATCTTCCATTTTTCTAACCTCCCATATTTTGGAAAATGGGTAGAGGTAATAACATTTCTACTTTCACACGTCTATGAGGACTATATCTATTTTGTTGGGCACCACATGAAGATTGCACTCAAAATAATTAATAAGGTGTCAAGGTTGCAATGCTCTAGTCCAAACCTTAAATTTTATTTGGTATACTTGAAGGAAATAGAGAATCCTACTAGGGTGATATAATATTGAGGGCCATTCCATGCACATTAAGAACTTATAAGACCCTACCCTCCGAGTAAAAACATGCATCATTATGACCAAGGTTAGTGGCACTAATTAATGGAAAGAGGTGGACATTTCTCACTTATTTATTTCCCACTAGATAATAGAGGGGATAAAGTACAATTGGGAAATGTTTTTTTCCAACAAAGTTATACTTGATGTAGAGAAGACCCACTAGATACATAAAAATAGGTTCTCATGGGGTTTATTTCTTTTGTTGATGGTTTTTGATGAAATTTGTGTACTTGATTACACCTTTGGAGAACTAAAATGGTTATACCCACCAAAGAATAGGTCCCCTACAGAGCACTACAAGGTGTTCACATGCCCTAATTATATCACTCTAACTTTAAAAATCAAGATGAATTCATAGTCTAATGGAATGAAGGAAGCCTTTGGAAATGAATGGTGTATTCCAAATGACTTTCCCATCTAGGTTGGATAAAAAGACAAATTTTCCATCAAATGACATTTTTATCTGGCATATATCAATATGGCCCCCTCTAGGGAGCTCTCTGCTTGGTTGAAGCTTCACTATTCTTTCACAATGTGGTACTTTGTCAACTCAGTGAACCACATATATAACATGCATCCCCTCACTCTTCAATCATAATGAATTTACTTGAATATTCACACTCTCTAGAAATTGTATAGATATCTTGGTAAGATGCCATACAGTGAAAAGCATGAGAATGAAAGAACTAACATCAAGGTTCACCAAACTATGGTCAAACAAACCATTTTTAATCTTTTTTATGTGTTATGACCTAAGAATAAAGCTTCAAGAGGCACATAACATGTAAGGGAGAAGCTTTCTCAAGTACCACCACTTGATAAGAAGAAGTGTACCAGGCATGATGCCAGCATAATTTCCTAGATAGAACCACCAAAAAGGCAAAGGGATACCCAGTTACCACCACTAAGTGTTTCACCACCAATGATGTCCCCACCAAGGGCATCACCACTAACAGCTTCACCCAAACAAGATACACCAAAAAGATAACCACAGGGTTTAGCTCCATCACCACCAACCAATCCATTAGAATAGGAAGATACTGAGGGTCACAGGGAATAATTAGAGGAGTTAGACTCACAAAAACACCCTCCCTAGTGTAAAAATAGGATTTCACCCTTGAAGAGTCACAATTGGATGTGGAAAATCCACTTGGTTAATATAGGGATTGTTTTAAGGAAGAATAAATGAGTGGCATGGAGATCGGTATCACTTCATTGGCACTAGATATGGATGTTGAGATCCTTGAGTGTGATACCCTTAAAGGGAAGTAGTCAACTAACTCTAAAGTTAAACCATATTCGTTTGATCCAACCAACAACTTGTGTGCCCAATACTAGACAAGTGTCCCTAATATGTTGTATTTATATTCTCATTTTCATCCAAAGTATGCAACTATTGACACTAGGCATCACATGTCATTTTTTTTGGACATGTACAATGAAGAATGCCATTTTAAAATACCCATTAATAGCTTAGTTTTAGATTCTGAGGCAACAAATCTTTCCAATCCTTTTTTTTTTGATCCCCCATAGCTCTCTCCTCTAAAAAATAACACTACATTTTTAAAATGGCCTTTGAAGTCACATGACAAAATGTGCTTTTAGATCTCAAAACATGTACGATAGATCAAAAATATGGCTAGGTGGTGAGATGTATGATAAAGAAGTTGCTTATTGAAAGTTATTTGAAGAGGAAGTATCCACACTAAATCAATACTTGGAAGAATTCACAACATTCAAAGTCAAAACATTAAATTTATGTAAATCTATTTTAGGCTAGAAACTAGCATTGGTAGATGGGGTCCCTTTATAAGGATAAGCTAATGATAAATTAGAAACCCTTGTAAATATCCTCTTAAATAAGTGTAAGGAGTATCTCACGCCTTGAAATGAATCATTGTAGGTGGATTAATAGTTTGTTGAAGTAGTGGAAGTCTATAGATGCACCCTACAAAGGGTTGGGGAAGTGATCCCTATCCTGAATGGGATTTTTGAGAAACTGTTGTGGCCCAGTAAAATTTTGGAGGCTTAAATTTAGGATGAGGAATATCAATAAAACTAATTGGTGTATGCTACCCTATTAATAAAATACTTCACCAAGCATGCTAAGGTTTTTAAGGATTTCAAAACCATGGAAGATATAATAAATATGCATTGACATCAAATAAAATCAAATTTTGTGTCTCTCTGAGGACAAGTTATAAATAAGGTCACTATGTTTGAAGAGGTCCAAAAGGATGCTTCCACATCCGTAGTATAATTAGTGAATAAATAAATTGAGTGTCTTAATCAAATCGCTGAGAATAAAATGTTAAAAACAATGATCAAGGAAATAACAATAATGTTGCTCGACACCTTGTCACATTGGGAAGTGTCAGAAATAAAATTGAACAGGTTGGCCATAAATTTTTGGTTGAGGATGGGACTGGTGCTTACTCCAAGATGTACTAAGAGCATAGTATGAGGTGATGTTAGACCCCAAATTTTGACTAATTATTTTGGCTTTTGGCACATAACCAACTTGGCACGAGAAGACAATGACACAAAATATCATGACTTGAGAAGACCTAGTTAATGAAGAGACATAAAAAATAGGGGAACCATGAGATAAGGACTTTTTATATTAGTGCAAGACTTGAGGATTGTGAAGGAAGTGGGAAATGGTTGAGGAATGGTTCTCAAGGATATAATAGGCTTTAGTCATACATGAGTTTCATACTTGCCACATGAAGGAGGATATTTTTCAACAAGGATCTAGCACCAAAGGAGAATATAGGGGTGTTAAGGCCTAGGACCTTAAGGGGAAACATGTAAATGATTTCCAAGACTCTTAGTCTACTAGAGATCTTTGGCTAGTAACTAAAGTGTCATAAATAATTTAATAACTTGGTCAAAAAAAACACATATAAATACCCATGTAGAGATGATTAAAGCTATATAAACATTAATATTATGTAACTATTGATTGTGTTAATAGTGAAATCATAGAAGTTACTATTATTTATAATGTTATGCTACAAGTTATTAGTCAATTTGAAACATTGAGTTATCAATATGTTTGTTATGTAAGATGTGAGTTTTATTTGACTATAATGAATAAAATCTACATTATATGAACCTATGTAATAAACATTTTGAATCTCATGGTAGATATATTAATAATCACGTTTGTTTACATAGTTGAAACAAGGTCCACAATCATGTATTCTATTTTTTTTGTAATCATAAATTAGATATATGAGTAAACATTATTATTTGACCATTGTTTTACTACACAACTTAACCCATGGGAACCATTTTCTTGTTACATGCTTTGGGTGAGCATGTAAGATTTTAGTCTTGCATGAAATACCAATGTGTTATCTTGTTGGGAACTAGACACTTTAGATCCCTAAGGGAAAGTTGATATAAAAACCCAAAAATCTTTAAAAACAATTCCATTATTTTGAAATAGGTCTGAGATGGCATATGTTTCAATGATGAGAGGATTTTTCCATGTGTAATTTTCAAAGCTCATTTTAGGTCATGTTTCATTTTAATCCTCTATTTTTCCATTGGGTCTTATTGAGCTAGATTTTTAGTGCCGATAGGTTTCCTAAATTTTAAGTTAAAATCCATATATATTCAAATATACTCTAATTAATTAAGGATGAAACTCCAAGCTCTCAAAATATATACAAATATTTACATGTTCTATCTATAGAATTATTGAATCTAGATTTAAAGTTTATGAAGGCTAAATTAACATTTGCATGTTTGTGCCAAGGGTAAAATAAGATAAGGAGCATCAAGACATACATTTAAAATTTCACACATACACATTAGTGGGAGAACTACATTTTACTATGATCCCTCTTTATATTATTATAGATGTAATGGAGTGTTTTGTCATTCAACAAGGATTAACCAAACTCATTTCAACTCAATCTCATTCACCCAACACCCCCATAATATGATATCCATTTGATTTTTTTGAAGTAACTAGGGTTTGAAATTTCATGTATCTCCATCGGGTATTTTACATATGTAAGTGTACTAATAATCTTAGTTAACACAAGTGTACATAGTAAAATAGTCACATTTTCATCATAGTCAGCATGGATAAGTCTACAGTTAAAGGATGTGATCAGCCTACATTGTTGTTTAGGGAGTGTAAACTTATTCAAACCATCCTCGAATTTTATTTTTGATTCTAATTTTTCATATTTTTATCTCAAGATATGATTTACACTTTCAATTGTTATTAACATTGATTGTAAAAAAATACATAGTCAAAGGATGCAACCAACCTACATTATTGTCCATGAAACACAAATGTGTCTAGGAGCGATTTCATGTTCTACCTCTAATCACACATAATAAAAACTCATCATTTTTATTCTTCCCATTGTTAAACATTAGAAATAGTTATCATAAATTTCATATCTAAGCTAAGTACATTCTTTCTTAGTATTTTCCAAAAATATCATACTTCTATATTTAGCAAGTTGCAATCA
>JARHVA010005805.1:440000-465000 GCA_037957365.1 Torreya grandis
CTATAGGTTTCACTCGAATGAGCCATTTTATACTAGTATAGTCTATTGATGATGAAAATAGGGTTTAAAACTTTTTGTTTCTTCTAGTTTCCATTTTTATCCCCTCATAATTCCATACAAAATCACATAACTAGTCTCTTCTTCAAGTAGGCTTATGGAAGACCTATAGATACACATTAGACCTTTTTGGGTGTTAAGCCTTGAGGTATGAGTTATTTTTTACTTGTTATCTATTCCTTTTTATTACAATTTTTCCATTCAAAACTTTTAATCAATGTATCTCCATGATTCATGATTTTCCCACATGTTTTTATTCATGTAAATAGATTTTCCCAACTCACTTGGTTCTCACCTTAATGCAAATAGTCCACTAGTATAGTGCTTGAAGTGGTTATAAGTGATAACTTGGCTAATAGAGATTTAAGAGGTTTTCTACAACTCTTTGGGAATGTGTCACATATTTTTATACTTAACTTAGTTATCCATATTCTCAAGTCACTTTATCACAATGAAAGTAATGAGAAACCTTGGAATCTAGGCATGTAACCTCTTGAGATGGACTTTTATTATAGCATACATATGCAAATATGGAACTTGATGTCATTTAAAAGATTCTTGATGTCTATTAAATATTCCATGTAAATATTAAATTATATATAATATTTTTACATGCTCTTCATATGGACTTGGATCTTCATGGAGACACAAAACTTTCTAGGCTGAAACCTACAATCCCACCATTCTTCAAGAATGCTACTCATTTTTTACTTACATAGCCATGAATTTGATTGGAGATAGATTTATAGGATTTATGAGGACCTATAGGTACTTTCAAAACCTTACTCCATCAATAAAAATCTCACAACTTTATTGTAAATACCCAAAACTGAACTTGCAAGGTTTAGTTAAGGTTTTAGACTAGCTAAACTTGTTAGCATTTGTTCATAAAGCATATCCCTTTGAACTCCTAAATATTGCATGGAAACTTGAAGTAATTATGGACCCCATATTCATCTAATAAGTTGGGTTTTGACTCTCTTTCTCTCCTATATGGATTGAGCATCTTAAAATGGCCATTGTGAGCCTACCAAGAGCTCGATGGAGTATCTAATGCAATTTTTGGCATGAAATGACTTTTTCAATATTATCTAGAAATTATTGGAACTTATTGAAGCCATTATAACATTCCTTGGTCTATTTATCTCCTTAAATTACATTTTCTCTTTCTTTCTTCACCAGGAACTTTCATTTACAACTATTTTCAAGAGTAATGATTGCATGTTCTGATTCAAACTATCATTTATGACTTACTTCCTAATTTTTTCAATGTTATAAACTTTCTCATAGGCCTTGGAACATGCATATGTACACATTATTACCTTTGATGACCATAACATTTATTCATAACTAGAAAGTATCATCTTAATATTGGAATATATAATAAGATGAAAGTATCAAAATACCTTAATCTTGTCAAATCTAACTTAATATTTCTAAATTGATTGAAAATATATAAGAAAAACTGACTAGAGTTATTATTTGGTCAATTTAGTCAGATTTAAACCATGGTTTTTATGGAAGGGTCACCACCTTGTCTCCTTAAGCATAGCTCTCTATCAACTTGATTTCATACTTAACCTAAAATTTGTCAAACCTACCTTAAAAAATGCTAAAAACATAATGAATACCATGAATAATGACTGATACATGACAAGACAAAGTGACTTGACTCATATATGAATTAGACCATCCTAAATGACATTGTAAACTGCCAAGGAAACACCTTACCTATCATCCTAGGTCATTAAATGACTAATACAAGATCTTTATAATGGCTTTCAACAAATTTAATGTCAAATATGTCAAATCTTTGAATGACTCCCACTCATGGTTACCAAACTTTGGCTAACATTTTTGGATACCTCCTTGGATTACATGTTTGTTATGTATCTAGACTAGTTTCCTTATATCTCTATTGAGTTATGGAGTCATGAATGCTGCCAACTAAAATTGAAAACCTCTACAAACTCATAACAAACACCTAAACACAATAATGAGACAAGAAACAAACACACCCATATGCCAAAAACCATTAGAGGAAGGAAAAGACAAACCACACAACAAAAAAACATGTGTCATAGACACTTAGGGGGAAAAAACCATTAACCTATTATAAATAAAGCATCAAAACATGTTTAAGGTGATAGGACATCTCTTCGAACTCAACTGCGATCAAAACTAATGTTTTGAGAATCCTTGTTGTTATATGAGAACAAACCAACATAGGATGAGTGTTTATCATTGATAACTTGATCACTAGGGTTATATAGTGGCTTATCATTCTTGATGTTCCTTTTAGATGCAAGTATATCATTTGAATCCCCTTTGAATGGTTCATTTATATCTTTTTGAAGCTTATTTGACATTGCATCCTACTTAATCTTTCTTATGCCCACTTTGCATTTCCCAATCTATTTCTTAGGGATATTGATGCTCTAAAAAATATCAGATTCATTTAAATTATGATGATGTAGGTGTCTAGAGCCATTAATATTTACTTCTTATTTTCTAACCTTATCTACAAGTTTATTAGGATCAACTTGGTGTCTATGTTGTCCATTAATCTCACAAACATTTACCTTAACCTAATCATGTTCTCTTAGGGTTATCTTTCACTTGATAAGAATTTCATATTATTTTATATGATAATTATACCTATCATTAACCTCATCATCATGTTCATATCTCATTTGAGGAGGTGTAGGTCCACTTACCTCTTATAACTCTTACATTATGGCATAATACTTCTACCACATGTCATCTAACCCTCCTCAGGTCTCATTATCATGGATTTATTATTATTTGGTGGGTGGAACTACATCCTCATTATGGATACCATGCTTCACTATATTTGAAACATCATCACCTTCCATATGTAATAGATAATTGCCCAATATAGCCTTTTGAAAACTATAATCATAACCTACTTCAGTAAGTTCATCACATTCTTCATGAATAATGTATGTACCTGTTCTTGTATCTTTTTTGAGTTTATATGGATAAAAATCATAGTGTTTATCTCCCACCTCATCATAGAATAGGTCAGATACACCTTCAAGGGAAGAAGTTAGTTCCTAATCAATATGAAGTTCTTCCTCATTAAGAATGGTATAATTTACATTTGGAGCTTTAGGCATATAAAGGTTCTATGTGAAACATATCCATTGGTTCAGATTTAATTTTGACCTTGCTATAATATCTAGTCCTAGACACCATGTGGGACTAATTTTATGCTAAATATCCCCCAATCTTGGATGTAAGCTCCTTTGATAGACATGAAAAAAATATGGATGTAGGTCTATTACAAAAACATTATGAGGAACTAAAAAGGTAGGTAAATCATGCAAGGTTAAATTAAAACCCTTGATTACACCTAAAGTCTCGGTATCTAACCCATCCAATTGTAGGACTCCCTTGCTGACTAGTTAATTTTTTAGGCATAATCAATCAGCTACTAGTTTGGGCGTTATTGAAGTAGTAGAACCATTATCAATCATGAATTTATGAACTATGAAGTCATCCACAATGAGATAAATTTATAAGGGAGGAGGCTAACCATGTTTTCTTAGTTGTCTATGAGTAGGTGTAGAATTATTAGTGAAAGTTACACCCTCTTTCCTTGCTAGTCCTGCTAGCAAGCTGAGCTTAAACAACTATTCTTCGAGTAGAGCCTTTTGACAAAGATTGAAAAATTTATGACACATTCACATACTTACATGAACCTTATTCATATGATCCATAATGTTGATAGGATAATTACCAAGCCTTGACTATCCTCTAGGAGCTACAATGTTAATGAAGTTTGAGGTGTTTCAATAATATTCACATTCTAATTTATTTATGTTTCCTAAAATTTAGGGGCTATATTGGACCCATTAATCCCTTGAGTCATTTTAAATATGAATAATATAATTTACCTTCCCCTTGGGTTTCTTTTATTTCCCTCTTTTTAGACTTGGTATTGGCTTTTATGGAAGTGTCAGCGTTTTTTTATCTCTCCTAGCTAACTAAATGCACATAATCTCCCTCTTTCCAATTCACTAAAGTAACAAATGATTGTAAATATATTCGATTAGTTTCGCCTCTAGTATATACCTCAAATTGAATCATAAAATGTATTGTTCCATATTGAGCCATAAAATCTTGATTGAATGCCTCATTCTGATAGGCAAATTGATCATGAGGTTGATATTATCCAGACTCTTACACAAGATTATTTTAAATAGGTACTAAATATCTTGAAGAAGAGGCAGCATTTGGATTGAAACTATTATAGGTTTGGCATGAGTAATGTATCCTTGACCTTGGGAATTGGCTTGAAAAGGATGCCTATTGGATTGATAGGATTATTGGGGCTGATAATGGCCTAGATAAGACTTATAATGTGGAGGTTGGTGCCTATTTAAAGCCACTATCTCATTTCCTTGGGATTTGAATAGGTTATTCAACTCTTTTATTTCATTTTATTGTCTAGGGACAATTTTTTGATGATTAGTGTGTGTGGAAATAGGAGGAGCTAGAGTAAGAGGCTAAATATTAGGAAATAGTGTTATGGGAGGCCTTGGGGAGATCTTTCTAGCTTGGATAATGTTATTTTTATCTTTTATTTCAAGGTCATAAACATCAGGTATAGTCTTTCCTCCCATGGATTGTTTTATAATAGATATGTCACTATTCATGGACTTGAGATAGTAAATGAATGCATAGTTTGGAGTAGGCCTCACAAGAGATAGAATTAGGTCCCATGTATTTTGGAACCTAGAATTGAAATATTACATGAATTCTTGGGTATCTTTATTTATGGTGATTAATTTCTCATCTATGGACAAATGATCACTCTTATCATCAAACCTTTTAATCAACTTCTCTCCTAATTCATCCCATGAATTAATAGAACTAGGGGCTACAGTTATATACCATTCTAATGCTTTTCCCTTGAAGTATATTTCCAACAACATAGTGGATACATTCTCTTAGGTGACATTATGGATATTACAAAATTTAGACATATCTATTATATGTTTGATGGGTGTAATAGTGCTCACTCCCTTAAAATATGGGACACTCTTGAGGGCTACCATTGGGATATCATAATTTGTGTAAGGTTTAGAGTAGATAGTCTATTGAAGACCATAAAGGGAAGATATATATCCATCCTACCAGCTTTAAAAAAAATTGCATTATATGGAAAATGAAGCCTTATTATAGGATACTTGGTGTAAAGAAGAGTATGAAGGATCATCTTTCTTTTGACTAAAAATAAAGGTAACTCAACAAATTCAAATAAAATAGCTTTAGCCTATGATATCTTTGTCAAATTTGAAATGAAAAATTGGATTATTATTCAACAACCAAGAGCTTATAAATTTGTCGAGTCACCAAATGTTGCATTAAAGAGGCTATTACAACTGCACATTTTCCAAGGCTATCACCAAGATTGGATGACCTTATTCAAATTTGGTCCTATCAGGCATGCAAAAACTATTACAGCTTAAATTTAATACCCTTTAATGTGTGTTTAAACTCCTCTCACTTAATATAAATAATGGGAACAATCTTAGGTTGTGGGTGACCTACTGATTGGATTGAACCTCTAGATTTTGGCTAGCTCCCTTGATGCTTCACCCAAACTATTATTGAACTATTCAATTATCGATAAAAAGGAAAATAGTGTTGATATAAATCCTAAATGAGTGATTCACTAATAATATTATCTCTATAATTTATTTAATATACATTATTTCATTCAAGGAAGTCATCTCTTTCACATAACTTACAACCTTGATGTGACTATCACTAAGTATTTCATTTAGAGGGTTAAGAGTACATTCCAGTACTTAGGAGGGTAATAATTAACCTTTTGAAGGTAAAAATGATGTAATTCCACTTCTAGATCATGCATATAAAAAAATTAAACACTGATAATGACCCATAATTTTAGTCTTTTTCTATACAATGGTGATCAAAAATGGACAACAAGCTAGGAAAGTAAAATATTCACTAGACAAGATCAACACAATTGCATAGTTCACATGTAACACACCATATAAGCATGGAAAATAAGTATTATTTATTGATTCAAGATATTTTCAAGTAAAATTTTTGCTATGGTTTCACAATAGCTATTATAATCCACTTCAATCCATCTTGAGTGTTTAACAATCTTATTTCTTCCATCGGGTCACATTCAGGGTTTAAGGAGGGTTTTAGAGCACTTGGAGACTTAAGGATTATTCATAAAGTTGTGGAACCTAACCCAAGAAAATTTCCAATAATATTCAATATAAAACCCCCTCCTCCTTCCATTATAGGCTTAGTATCCCATTCAACTCTTCATATGAGTTCACACGTAATATAAAATGACTTTCTAAGCCATACCCACATGACTATGTAGTCAAAGAAGGTGATTTGGCAATAATATGTTTAAAATAATTTGGTTTGGATTTAAAAATAAATTTTAGGTTATTTTAAACATTTTATAAATTATCCCCATGGTTATATCACTTATTTAACCCTTCAAACCATTAGAATCTTCTTTAAGCTCTATGTAAGTTTTGTACATAGTCCTACTCATTTGACCCTAACAAGGCTTTTCCCATACTTTCCTTATTTCTCATTCATTCCAAACTACATGGAGTTTTTATAAAACCTATCAGTCATCCATTTTCACTCTTCAATTTACCAATCAGTAAAGAAGATGTATTTTTTCTTCATACCTCACACACAGGGCTATATGTGACCATTTAGACCTTTGAAGCCTAATTATCCCTTTTGATTCTTTCAATGATTTCAATAAATTTGAAACTCTATGTTAACCTTGTGAACTCCTTCACTCTCATCTACACCTCATGTCTTCAAGCAATGATCAATACAATTTCATCAGCTTACCCAAAACCTGATTATAAGTGCTTTACTAGGTTTGTCTTTATTCTAGTATGAGTGTTATTTTATCATTATTAATTTGTATTTTTTAAAGATTATAAAATTTGTATCATACTTATAATTACTCTTTTTATACCTATAAAACCTAGTGTCTCATTATACGCATCCCCATTTTCTTGTGACATACCTATAGGAGTTAAATAGGGTTGTCTGACTGTAAGTTTCACTAGAATGAGAATTTTTAGACTAGTCTATTCTCTTGATGATGCCAAAAAGAGTGAAAACTTTTATCTTATTCTAATTTCAATTTTTAACCCATTGTACTTCCATTCAAAATTTCATAACTAGTCTCTTCTTCAATTATGCCTATGGTAGGCCTATAAATGAACATTGGACCTTCTTGGGTGTTAGGCCTTGAGGCCTGGTTATTTTTTTAATTGTGATATTTAAATTTTTATTTAATTTGTTCCATTTTACCCTATAATTAATTTATCTCCAAGATTCATGAATTACCCACATGCTTTTATTCATGTAAATAGATTTTCCCTACTCACTTGGTCCTCACCTTAATGTACATAGTCCACTAGTACAATGCTTAAAGTGGATGTAAGTGATCATTTTGATATGAGATATTTATTTATATTTTGTAAGTGATGAGAGATTAATTTATATTTTTTCAAGATCCATAAATTTATGCACAAGTCATATGTTGTAAGGATATGTTAATATTAAAATTTTCAAGTGTCTAATACTATATTTTAGTGTCTATAATATGAAGGGTCATCATATATTCACTCCATTAAGGATTGATAATGAACCTAAAAGTGTTTGAAATAATAATTAGGTTTTCAAGCTCATGACTATTTATAAATTGGTCTCATAATAGAATGGTATGCAATAAAAAATATGTTTCCACATGTCATACTCTCATTAGTTGATTAAAAACATTAAAAAAACTTGATAACTCAGATTCTATAAGGCTATTATATGATTTATGACTCATAGCTGTAAATTTATAAAGATAATCCCCATAAAAGAGTAAAAATTGTAGATTCCACACATAACTACATATCTTTTTTCCTAAAAATCAAATGAATTATCACTTATAATAAGTACACCTTCAGGTCTATATCTCTTGTAAATTATTATTCTTAATTTACTCTTATACATCTATAATAGTATTTTGAAGTACAGAAAGGTGGATTAAATTGTGTTTCATCAACATTAAGAGTAGATTCATAACTTAATCAAGTATCTAGAATTGTATTCCTCATTAAAACATTGGGAACTTGGGGATCAAGACCATATAAATGATACATAAGGGCATGTTGTCTAATTTTATACTTAGTTTTACTTTTACTAGCACAACATTACTTAGATTATTCATTCACCAGAGGTATATAGGTGTTCCTTATAATTCACCTCACCCTTCTTATCGAGAACATAGGATAAGATATTTAATATCAAAATAAGTAAAATTATACCTACCAAAACCCTCAAAAGGTATAGTGATGACTACATCTACTAATCATCTAAATTTTCCTTATGATCCTAAAAATTGAAATAGTGATTTAGGTTTCTCCCCCTTTCCTTATCCTATTCTTATATCAGGTTAGTAGAATCTATTAAAAATAGAATGATGAGATAGAGATCACCCAACTAGGGAAATATGAATAATATAAACAACTACAATATAAACTAAACATAAATAATTTGGTATTGAGGAGTTCATCTTCACATAGATCAAATTAAACTAGTGTTTTGGATATTTATCAATGTTGAAGACTATATTTTGAGTAAGATAATTGAGTTTTTCTAACTACTATAATAAATTCAAATTTGTCCTATATGGTTCCACAATGATCATACATAAGATGATGAATAGATCTATGACTAATCATTCTACTTATTATATTCATAACTAACATATAATACTCAACAAAAATACACTTGTAATTCTTAGGATTAGAAATCATGATGAATAATATATAAGAGTCTTAACAACTAGATCATTTCATATAAAGATACATGTCTACTTTCATTAGGTAACCATAATAATATTAAGAACGGATTGAGATTAGAATTATAATATAAGATTACATGATTAGTCCCTAAGCCATTTATGGAAATCATAATATCCCAAAAGATCATAATTACTTTCTAACTCAAACAATCATAAATATAATAACTAGTGTAATCGTAAGATGTTTTTTTCGTAACCCATTTATTAAATCAATATAAAATTAATACAATGTTCTTCACCATAAAATATATAATATAGTGTAAAAAAATTTATTCCACCTCACATTCATGAGTTTGAAAACATAAATATGAGCATACTTAAAACTTTAACATGTTATGTTTAAGTTCAAATGCTTTAATTACACATTCTAAACATTACTAATTTTAAATAGATATGTAACTACCATCATATGGATAAAGGGTACAAATAAAATCATTACTAAGACTTAAACTCTCTTATCTAATACTTTTGTTTATAGTACCTTGGTCCTTAGGAAGTGTTAAAAGCACCACTTAATACGAGATTAATTCATGTTACCAAGATATTGTACACTTCGTATCATTTATCCCTACTATTGAATGTTAATATAAGGATAAATAAATCATAGTTTATAATATATACAATACACATGTACTTAATTTCTACATTCTCAATCCAAACAACTCAGTAAATAAAGGAATCAACATTCTCAACTATATCTAAGATTCTTGTTTCTTATTTGACATATTCAAGAAGTAATGCCAATAAAATATTTAATGAAGATGCACTAAAATTCATCAAGATAATTAATTGAGATAAAAAAGGACTTTAAAACATTTTATTCAAAACCACAATATCCAATCCAATATTAAAAGAATTGGTCCTTTATATCAACCATGAAAATAATCATTAATTTTACGCTACAAATAACATCTCAACTCATATATTAAGATACAATGTCAAAACATAAAAAATTTAAATATAATGGCATAATTGATAATATTCAAAAAAAATAGGTTATGAAATAATTATATTTTCCCTTTGTTCTATAATGATGAAATGCAAGCTCACCTCTTACATCTACTTTTTCTATGAGGCCCTCTCCTTTATTTTCAATTTTTTGTATATCTTCCTTATCCTAATAATCATATCTTTTAAACCCATAATTGTCCCAATATGGATGGCAATAAAAAAATTAAAAATATATTAGCCACTAATGGCTTGAAAATAAGATTTGATTGTTCCATGAATCAAATAAAAATGGTAATTCCAAAAAAAAAATATGATATCATCCAAAAATAATCAATACCATCACCTAGATTCTCCATGCAAATATTTGAAACTCATAAATGAAAATCATTATAGACTTGAATTCATATTCACTAGTTAAATTTTCTAGGGATTTTTCTAGGCATGTCTATACAAGATAATGATATAAGTCAAATCTAGGAAAATAAAACCCTAACCCAGTCCTTAAAAAATAATTATTTTAAGAATCAAACCATAGTTTTCCAACTATTCTTTTTCCACTTAGATTCAGAGGTCTTATGAAGTTTATCATATTTATGGTTGGGTCCATAACTCCTTCTCTTTAAAAGTATAAGATTATCCATTGAATTATGTTTATTAGTTTATTGGCTTCACATATTATCTAAGATAAACATAAATGTTTAATAATTAGAATCTGATCAAGACCTTGTTCATTAACCTTCTCTTAAAACTAAGTTTAGGAGGATAATATGTCTAGTCCTATGTGTAAATATATATTATAGATAATATATTTACTTCCATATAAACTAATAAATCCACTTTACCTATAAAATAAGGCTAATAAATATATATCAATATCAATAATTAAACATGATACAATTCACAATACCGACAAGTAAACCTAAATCAAACTAACATAAGGCATTGACACATCTATGAGTGTCAAATAGTCACTTACACATCTCAAAATATGAGCATATTCATTGTTAAAGTATCCACAATAAGATATCTTCCCTTCCCAGGTGGCATATGGGTGCTAATCTAGGTTCACTATCAAATAAAATTTCTTAGACTTGAAAACAAATGTTTATCTTGTGCGTCATCAATATCATGTGTATTTTACTATCTCTGAGGATACACTCCCTTTTCTAGGATATAAACCTATACTACAATGAAAAAAACATACCAAAACCAAACAAGTGATTATATTAAAATAATATATCAAAACTATATTAAATTCATAAGAAGTATAAACATAAAATTAATTTGACATCAATAAATTCAAAATGCATAATAAATAAATGATGATTTATATTTGACTAATCATCATTAATCTATATTTTTTCAAAGAAAATAAATAATAGCTATATAATTATTCCATAATATTTCCATGTTAAATCCAAATAAATTCATTTGGAGCATGATGCTACTTTTTATAATAGAAAACAATAAATAGTTTAACCTTAAAAGTGGGTTTCGGTTGTGTGGTTTTGGTTATTGGTCTAAATTATCCTACGTTGTCTAATTTACCTTATGTTTATTTATTATTTCATGTGACATTCCCATTATTTTTCACATTCACATATACTTATCTCTTCTCCTTCCATGCTTCCATGTGTGATATAATCCTTCCTAAAATAGATTAAACCAATACCAAAATACAAATAAAAAATAATGTAATGGAAATAGAAGATAATTATACTTCATTACAAGGAGATAAAATTACATTACAATATCATTGGCCTCTTTAAGGGGTTTTTTTAATCAATATTAATAAAATATAACTCTTAGATACATTTATAATTTTATAAAAACATATTTAAACTAATTATATGCTAGATAACTCCTACTTCCTATGCATCTAGGGTTATTAAAATTAACTCAAGGGATGACTTAAAAATAAAATATGTCCATATATTTTAATAATTACAATAAAAGAGTTAGAAAGAAAGGTTTAGAAAATAATTACTCAAAAGGTGAAGACTAATAAACTACTATTGAATTTGGACTGAGTGTGAAGCTGAGAGAGTACCTATACAGTACAACTTTAAGTTCAAGAATGATATGTCCTTTTGAATTTATATCAAGAATTAATTTATAAGTTATGAAATTATGTCCAAGGAATTTATTTAACTAGGAAACATGAAAAATAGGATCGACATGAAAAGAAGGTGGAATTTACAACTTAGAAGCTACAAAACCAATTTATTGAATAATCTTATAAGACTCGTAGAAGTTGGTGTATATTTTATATAAACCCTTAGTTTTCACTTAAAACTAATTATAAATATGAATTATAAGGAAATATTTATCCGTAGGTTAGAAGATACATCATCAATGGTGTTGATTGGCCTACTCTTCATGTGATTTTGAGCTAGGTGGAGATTGTCATTGAGAAATCAATATATATTCTTCGTGTAGTTATGGTAGCATCCACTTCCTATAGTTTATAATAGGATATGAGTTAAGATGATAGATAGGGTGTATTTTTTCCATATACTAATTCATAAGGGGAAATCTTGGTATTTGTGTGATGTGTGGTATTGTAACACTATTCAACAAATGGTAACTACTTGACCTAATGATGTTGTTAATAAAAAAAGAAGTATCATAGATTTTTTTCCAAGAATTTATTAAAAATTTAGATTCATTTATAAATATATGGCTGATATTTATATATCATTTTAAGTTGTTTTCCCATGCCCTTGAATAGTTATTTCCCAAAATGACTATAAAAATCTAAATCGTGATCATAAATAATAGAAACATGGATGTCACAAAGGCAAAAGAAATGTCAAGGAATGGTTGGGTGATGGTATAAGTGGTTTACATATGGAACAAGGAAAATAATGGGTTTATTTGAAGAGTTGATCCACCACCACCAATATGACTTATTTTCCCCTAGATTTAGGTAGGTCTTTTATAAGATCCATTGAGATATTTGTCCAAAGGTATTATAGAATAAGTAGTGGTTGTATAAATCTGGAATTTCTATTATTTATATTCTATGATGTTGGCATGTGTGACATTCTTTGACAAATGTATCTATGTGTTTCTTAATTCCATGTTGGCATGTGTGACATTCTTTGACAAATTTATCTATGTGTTTCCTAATTCCATGTAAAATTAATATTGACAAACCTTTTATAGATTTTTAAAAAACTTGAATGACCCACTAAATATGATTCATAAAATGTGAGAAAAATATTGTGTCATAGTGTATACCTAGGAATTAAAAATATATATCATTTGTATATTAAATATTTTACAAATCAAGTTTAGTTGATTTTGGATGCATGGTCGATAGATAATTATTGCATGATTTTGTGTTCATGAATCTCTTAGTGCCACTTTTTTTGAATGTGGTGCATCCATTAAATAATGGGTAAAAATAAATCACATATATTTACATGTCCTCACACTGGTAGGATAGTGCATTGGTGGTCACATTCTCCTTTCCATTTTTATAGGTGATTTCATAATCACACCCCATCATTTTTGATGACCCATTTTGGTTGATCTAGAGAGGATACCCTTTGTTATAATTATTTTACATTTTTATGATTTGTTTTTATAAAAAATGTCATTTGACCATGTATGGATACCAATTTATAACTACATGGAGGATGGCCATCATTTCATTTCACATTTTCAACATACTAGGTTTCATCATATGAAGGCATTGCTGGTAAATGAGATGGGTGATCCTTTTTGCATGAGGACAACACCAAGTCCATTTCCACATGCATCACTTTCATTGTTTAAGGTATTTTAGAAATATGGAATTAACAAAATAGATATAGTACACATAACATGTTTTCATATATAAAAATATTCTTATGTTGTCATGAAACATGAAAATGACTCATTTTTACCATGGCTATCAATGTGGTGGTAATTGTTACATAATCCTTGACAATTTTTTGGTAGTACATAATGAGACCCATAATCCACTAAGACTTCATAGCATCTTAAGTTTTGGCCAATTTTTCAAGGCTTAAACTCTCATAGGGTGAACCCATACTCCCAATGTTGAGATAATGTGTCATAGGTACTCTACCTCATACTAACTAAAAGAACATTTGGACCATTTTGAACATAGTTAGTGGTTTGATAGAATTTGTAATGCAGAGTTAGGGTGATGTAACTAGTCTTCCCAAGTTTTTTTCTTAAATGAGGATATAATCAAAGTAAACCAAGATGAATTTTTGTATAAAGATTCAAAATATTGTATTCATCAATCCTTGGAATGTATACAAGATATTGGTAAGCCCAAAAGGCATGAACAAAATTTCATAGTGGTCATCATCAGATTAGAGGATAATTTTTGGAATATATTCATTGTAGACATGGATATGGTGAGAGCCAAAGTGTAAATCTAATTTGGATAAGAATTTGGCAACATGGATCTCATATATAATTTCGTAAATCATTAAAATAAAGAAGCTTCTCATTAATATTGATTTTTTAATTTCTTAAAAGTTGATGCATAGTCACTAAGATCCATATTTTTTTCAAATAATTAAAAATAGATAAGAGTGTGTACTTTTTCTAGGGTGAATCACTCCTCGTAGTAAATATTGAACAAGATTTTAAATTTTCATTTTGAGTTAAAATGGTAGCATTATGACTGAACATTTAGGGGTAAACTCCTTTGAGATAGATAAATGTGATGGTCCTTAAATTAATGAGGAAGTAATAATATTAGTTCCTCAAATATCGACATGTGTTTTACTAAAACAATTTTCAATAGGCTAGATAGAATCAAGAGATGTGTTAATTTGACTATAAAAAATTTGAGAAATGATCACCTAAGTTCATTTTTAAATGAACTTCTCCACAGTGTGAATTTATGAAATTGGTGGGTCATGGCAGGAGGCCCTTCACTATGTATTGTTGGCCATTATCATATAACTTCATCCAAAGTTTTGAAATATCCCATAAAATGGATCCAAGAGTGTGTAACCATTGATCTCTAAGAACCAAATCACATAATCCTCGTGGCTTAAAAATATGTGTGATTTGAAGTTATAATCCCCAAAGAAATATAAAAATTGTGATATTTTCATTTACATGGAAATTTCTAAAATTGGAAGTCATATCTTCAAATATTTAACAATGGTACAAGAAAGAGTTAGCTTGTTTGGTTAGCTAAGGATTAAAGAATACATTTGTGTTTTAGGAGTAAATTAGTATAGTGAGGAGGAATTTATTAATGTACCCATTTATTCTCATAGTTTTAATAATGCTTAATCCTTCCAAGGAATGCACATAATATTCAGTTTTTCTCTCCATGAGGATAGAATCTTTGATTTTATGTTCTTTGTTGTGGGAATCTTGGGCATCCTCCCATTCATCAATATTTGATGGTGATTCTACATATGTAAAGTACAACTTATGTTCAATACACTTTTGGGCTTATGTGAATTTTTTCATCACATATAAAACACAACCATTTTTCCTAATGAATTTGCATTTCATCCTCTATAAGGTGTTTAATGGGTGTTTATTTCAGATTTGGGTTTGTTATGTAGTGTTATGATGTAGATAGTTTAAAATGGATTTTTTATTGAAAATTCATGTTTGGATATGACATTATCTTAAAAAATCTTGGACAGACATAGATATTCTATCATGTAATTAGGTTTTAAAATTTTGATCTAAACATGAATTATATCTTTGAGTCCATTAAAGGTAAAAATATTGAAAAATTATTAGCTAAACCTTCAATTTTGTTAATTAATGTTTCAAAATATAATTGCTATTCATGAACCATTCCAATTTTATTAAGTTTGGTTATGGTTTTGAAATCATCATAGGTGATGGGACCAAAGAGAACCAACAAAAGTTGGAAAAAAATCATCTCAAGTTAGTTCTTTATGATATTTTTGATATCAATGGATAGATTCCTTTTTGAAGTGGATGGATGTTATGACTAATTTGTTTGCCTCAATTTTAATATGTAAGATGAAATATTATTCTAAACAATAACTCAAAATTTTAGGTTCAGTTCCATAAATTATTTGAAGTCTAGTTTTTGGCCACATGATAAGGTTCTTAATGAGATGCTACTCTTTGAGAGACTTTCAATATTGACTCTGTTTATTGATTCTAATTTTTTTATGTTGAGACTAGTACCCATTATTGTATTTCAAGAGATAAGGTAAGGCCCAAGGAAATGATACACCGCATGCTTCATGGGGTAATCTTTTACTAAGGACAAATAATATTAGCAATTTGGCACCACCTTTAAGCAAGGCTACATGGAAAAATTAGATGCCAATACGAAATAGTGATTCATGTCTCCCCACTTATCACAAGCTTTCAAAAGGGGTAGGTTTTCCTTTTGAACACTCTTTTCATGCCTCACATGATAAATTCAACCCATGCCACCTAAGAACTCAATAATAGTATTATGGACACCTCACTAGGATGAATAGTTCCTACCACATCATCAGTGAGTAGTAATCATGAATAGTGTTACATGAATAGTGTTTTTTCCATTGCATCATTCTTCAGTTGAAATAAAATCAACTTATGCAATTGATTGTATCATTTTCATTTATTATAAAAAAAATATCATGCCACTCTATTTTTGGGTGACATAAGATTGGTCAAACCTTTTGATGCTTCTGCATAAGACATATGAGGTCGATAATGTGATCTTATGATCACATAGATGGGGTAAGTTGTAGAACCACTCTTTTAGTTATGAAGGGTAATGACCATGACGTCCTTGTCTAACATACTAGTATACCCATACAATATTCATTTTCCTTCTCTACTTCTAGCATCTATGTACTAGCCCTAAAACTATCCTCATCTACCAAAATCTCATCCATATCCCAATGGATGCAAATGTGGGTTTTGACTCACCACAAAAACTCATGGGATCATTCCCACCTAAAACCAACCTCTTCTACCAATATGCTCTATCACACATATTATCAACCTATGTGAGCTATATCCCACCACTATCTACCCACCTCCACCTAAATCTCACCTAGTTTTCTTCACACACTATCCAACCACCTGTTGGTTCTTCCACAACATCATAAATCACCATTACTGGTAGCTCCTCTCTCATGGAAAGAAAAAAATAATTTTTTCCTCCACATGTGCACTCTTTTGCATAAAAATCTCCTCTAATTCTTCTACAAAATAAACTTGCAACTTCACATGGCTACAATTTTCTTCCTCATGCAACCCTACATTGTTGCATTCTTATTACACATACATATCTTCACGGATGAAATATACACTCTCATGCCATACTAAATGTCTAAAATATTATCATCCTCCATGTCATCATGTGCACATACTTGTACATCATCTTCATCCAAATTTTATTCAAAAGAAACATATATCTCTTCTTAAATTTTAACATGTTCCACATGCTCTTAAATCTCACTATGGGCTGCCATAAAAATCAGATCTTCTCTCATATTGCCTTTCATGGTAATATTCTTCATCTTCTCTTATCTATTTAAGACAAGCCTCAACTCTTGACTCTTCCTTCTCTCAATTAGCAGCTTCACATGCCACTTTATTCTCTTCTTCATCACTATGCCAAATCCTTGTCTCTCTTTATCTTGCATATTCTCTATCATCATGTACAATTTTTATTGCATCTTCATCAAAATATTCACCATGTCCACTCTTCCATTCTTATTATTCATCTCTTCAAAACCTACAAAACAAAATTCAATCAAGGATGCACTCTAGCATCTTCTCCTCCCAACAATATTCTAACTTGCTCTAATACCAATTGATGTGACCTCAAACCACATAATGGATTTAATAATATATACAAGGGTCAATATAATAAAAACACATAATCTCACCATAATTTTAACTCGTAAATTCTCATTAACCATCTCTCATTATAGAATCTTTCTCAACAAATCTTCTCTCTCACATACAAGCTTCAACAAGATATCATACTTGGCCAAATGCCAAGGAGGCTTCCTCAAAGGATTTAAAAAATCTTATCATCATAAATTCTCCCCATTCTAACCTATCCTACCTAAATAAAATTAAATACATTCATTTATATATTTTACAAAGAAATAATGAGTAAAAGAAACATAAAAGAGCCTAAAATTTGTCGCACTCCTTCATATGGAGGGAATCTTGTCAAGAGACAAGGGGAGGCCCAAGAAAATGACACACCACATGCTCCAGGGGATAATATTTGTTGAAGGACAAAAAATATTTGAAATTTGACACCACCTTCAAGTAAGGTCATAAAGAAAACATAGATGTCAATTTGAAATAGCTATTCATGCCTCTCCACTTAGCACAAGCTTGCAAAAGGGGCAATTTTACATTTTGACCACTATTTTCATAAACCACATGACAAATTCAAACCATGCCACATAATCACTCAATAATAGTGTTGTGGACACCTCACTGGGATGAAAAGTGCATGCCACATCATTAGTGAACAATACACATGAATAGTGTTTTTCCCACTACATCAATAACATGAAAAAAATGGTGTTGGTTTCTAAAAAAATAAAATTTTAAAATATTTTAACACAATAAAAAATAATAGATGGGGATTATACAAGGTGTTTATAGTTTTTGGGCTCACATTTGGACTTATCCCATTTTTAAATAGTGTCAAACCAATGTTTCAAATCATTGTATATAAAAGGTAGACTATACCTATATCCCACAAACCTATCTCTAAGGTTATGTATGAGTATCTTATTGGGGCATACATATTAATAGTGTACCAAAATTAATAGGTAGTTTAAGGATTCTTATACATAAATTTTGAAAATAGCTAATGGGTCTTCCAATATACCGTAAGGTATGTGGAAGCTCAAGTTAGTATACATTGTTGTGTAATGGATTAAGTATAGGGTGTAACCCATCACTTAATGGAGAATAAATGAAATTTATATCCAATTATCTTATAACAAATACTTTATATGAGTTTTAAAACTTTTGAAACATAATTACTAACCTACAAGAAAAAAAATTATTTGCAAGAGAGGAAAAATTGGGTAGAGTTTGGGGGAAAACTTAGTTTTGTCACTTCTGTTACCACTTTATGATCATCAATATCTTAAATTTATAGATTTGAGATCATATAATCCATAATATTATAGATCCATATACCATTGAAACTAGTACAAACCATAGCCCTAGAAAGTGTTCTTATACTAGATGATATGATTCTTCCTACAACAAACTAAACCAATATCAAAATTCAAAAAAAATATAATTAAATTTAAAAATAATTTAATTATATTTCATTAAAAATATATTATAATGACACTATAATATCATTGTAATTTTTTATGGGGAAACCTCCTTTGAGTAATCTTAGTACAATATAATTCATGGAAACTTTTCCACTAGTCTAATTTCATATTTAAAACTAATCCTATTCTATTTGACTAGTACTTCCCATACATTTGGGATTATCAAATTTACCTAAATGTATGAATTATAAATTATATTATTCTATATATTTTATTAATTAAAAAAATTAAAAATTTAAGACATAAGACAAAGGGGTCCTAAAAATTGTGTTTTGGAGGTATTTCATAAAAAATTTACACTATACATTTCGATGGGTAGGCATTTCCTATCTTGATTTGGGTCTATTGGGAGTTGTGTGTTGTGATTTTTATATTGATATCTCTCGAAATTAATGAAAATCATATTTTTATCTTTGCAACTATCCTTATAATAATTGATATCTTTCCATGTTTACCTCTTTAGGATGGTGATGGGTAAAATCCTATATGGGATTATCCACCTTTATGGATTCTTCCCTAGATATATTATCCTCATCATTTTATACCTCTTATATTACATGTGATTTAAAAAAATCTTCACTTTTTACCTCTTGTCTTGTATATGCATCCTCCTTCATGAAATGCCCCTTGAAATTCATTGAATCAAGTTGTGAATGTGTTTAATGTTTTATGTTGATTTAAATATGAAATGAAAAAAATAAAAATAAACCAATGAAATTAATAATTATATTACAAATTATACATAACCTAAATGTAAAATGTAGAAATTGAACTGAGCTCTAAATATTAATAAATAATTAAAAATGTAAACTATCTCAAATCTCACTTTTTTCTTATTATGCATATGAATGACTAATATAGAACATATTGGGAGGATATGTGAACTATGTTGTGTCTAAAAATTTAATTCTATGATGTACTAAGATAGGACCAAATTAGGTTGGACATGTTTACATTGTATCCTTGTCTTTTGAACATGGTTATGTTTTGTGTTGACTACATGATATATTTTTATATTTGAGTGCATGTGGCTATCTAAGAAGGTATATTTTTTATTTATGAATGCTTGTTTGACATACAAAAATACATGTAATGTGAAACCCTAGTTACTACACATAAATAAAATAGAGATAAAATACAAAGGGGATAATCATGTGAGGCTAATAAAAGAGTTATCCTCCAAAAATATTGTACAATACTAGTTATACCGACATAGCCAAAAAGGGCTTGAGGCCAATGTATTTATCCCTTTTAGAGTGAGTGTTTGAATCTTGATATTTGATATATGGATAAAACTAGTAAATTAACTTAAATTATTGAAAATTATTTCCCTTGACATAAAATAAAATAGCTTGAGACTTGGCCTATGACTAGTAGAATAGATCAAAACATGAAATAGAAATATTGTTGCATTTTTGTTGAATGTGTAGTAGAACTAATATGTGATTAATATATATTTCCTTGAAATGCCTTGAAGTGCTTATGGAGAGCAATACTTGAAATATTTTCATTAAGTGACATTGTAAAAATCATGAGAGATTGAATCTAAAATGTCTTAAAATTTAAAAGTATCAGTTAGTGTAGGGGACAAGGGCACACTAGTAGACAAGGCTAGGTTACAACCCTATTTAACCTAGTAAGATATTATTCCAAAAGGTATGATACTATTGGAACTTTATTGACATGAATATATAATGAGAATAATGATATCTAAATTATATCTTCTATAGTTTCAAGATAGTGAATAAAATAGGAAAGGATTTCATAAAGATTACAAGTTAATAGAATGGCAAATATGTCAAGTAAGGTAAGGATGTAAATCTTAAACATTTTCAATCACTTAATTATTAAATTTGAGTGTCTACATTTTCCCCCATATTATAATGATGTAATGAAGTGAAATTAATATATTAAACTATATAGAAACCTAAGTGTGTAAACACAATTTATCGTTTAATGTGAAGATTGATTGTGCAAGGTGCCTCAACGTAAAATGTGCAACCATGCCAATAAAATAATTTATATTTTATATTTTAAAAATTAAAATCTAAAACTTGAAATTTGAAATTTGAAAATATATCAAGGAACAAATAAACTTACAAGATTATGCAATCTAATTTCCCTATAACTTGAAAATGGAGAAGTGAGTGCCCCCTTGTTGACACATTTGGATAAATGTTGAGGCTATGATGAATTGAAAGTGTTCAAGTCTCAATTTTAAAAATAATTATATCCCTTCAGTTGAAATATTTTTTGCTCCAACTCTCATCTAAATATGTAGATTACTTTGGTCTAATAATTGAATGGGTGGAACCACCCAATACTCTCCTATAAAGTAACACTAGATGTTGAGTGTTACAAGACTCAAATGTGGTAGGAGAAAGGGTGTAACCACCAAATTTTTCTCTCTAAATTTAAATCATAGATGTTATGTATTGGCACTAAAATATAACATGGCCCATTTACAAAATGAATAAAATTAAACTACTATTGATGTCTATATTCTATTTGAAACTTTTGAACTTTGAAAAAAATGAAATTTGAAATTGCCATGTATAAATATGAACGTAAATGAATATAATGCCACATATATCTATATTGAATTGATATAGAATGCTAATTTAATAGTCAATGATTTGAAACTTTTAACTTGTAATTGAAATTATTTTGCGCATGCCCATACATATGCATCAAGTATAAGTTAATATTTACTCAAGTAAATGTATGAATAAGGGTACATACATGTCATATACCCCCATAATCTAATTTTTTTGAATCATACTATATTTTAGAAAATTATTTTTCATAATTCTAGCATTTGTTTCTCATGAGGAATTTAATTATTAAGACAAGCCCATTGTTATTCCCCCCATTTTAAGATGAAATACATAGCTTAAAAGTCATTAATCTCAAAATAAATCTTGTAAAATATATGAAATATGTATTCATGTAGTAGCATATGAACATTTTAATTGTATTGCATCATATTATTGAATATTTCATTTAATTTTATATGAAATATGTGTTAGATAGATATAACATTGAATCACATAAGCAACATGTGCATGATATATATTATGGCATAAGAGTAAAATTAACAATTAGAATTAATTTATGACATGGTTCATCAAACCATAGTAACAATAAATGAGCATATAAGTATTATCACAAAATTTTCATTTAATGTCACACATAAGTCCCAAATGCCACATACAAGGGACATGTGAGTGTCACATAAATAAACAATGCCAAGGGCCACACACAAATGACATAAGGATGCCATACAAGCAAAAAAATGTATATATTGTACACAATAGGTAAGGGGTGGCACAAAATGAGAAAAAAAAAACTCCTAATTTATCATGTAGTAAAATAAAAATAATAATAATCATCATAGAGCAAATGAGATTTGTCTACACCAACCAAATGTATCAATGTCATTATTAGCATATAGCATATTGATGTAATATAAAGTAAATTATAAGTGATTAGCAAAACATTTTCATTATATATAGCTCAACATGGTGGAAAATTTTTGGATATATATAAATTATTGAAATATTCATGGAGAAAAACAAAATTCCCCAACTTAGAAAATTTTTGGGTCAAAAGGGAATACTGACATAAAAAAAACCATGTAATAGTATATCATATATCATACTCACATACCTTGTGAAAAATACTATATGTTTAAAACTAAAATGTCTTATCTACTTAACAGGAAATAAATAAATTATATAAATAAGTAATCTCATAAAATTTTAAAATTATTATGAGATCCTAATATTTAAATTTTAAAAAAAAAAAATTGAGTTTTTGACAAAGATAATTTTTGAATTTTTTACCATGTTTGAATTTTTATTTTTTAAAAATATTTAAACTTTTAAAAAAAAAGAATTTTAAAATATTTTAAAATTACAAAGAATCAAGGATTATAAAATATAATAAATAAGAGGGATTTAAATAATCCAAAACAAGTTGTGAAATCAAAGTATACCAAGAAGAAAATCAAGCAATTTGCTTCCAATATATGTGTAAAGGCATCATAGCAATGGAGAAAAAATGATTAGTATAGATAAGAGTGTATATAACCCAAATGGACAAGAGGTTATGTGTGCTCATGGATAATTTATGAGTATATAAATATGATCATGTAAGTTCAAAATGATCTATAACATGATAAATATACCATAGTAAGCAACTGAACTGCCATACATAATTGAGCATTGCAAACATTTTAAGGTAGTTTTTTTTTAATTTTTCCAATTAGTTTGAAAATTGAGAGGTAAATTTCCCAAAGTTAAAATAAATCCAAGGGATATAATAATGACTGAAATTTGGGAAAGAAGAGGTATCAAAGAATGTATGTAGAAATAAAATTTCAAGTAGCTAACCAATTATGTTTGTAATGGGAGGCATGTATGCATAACCCAAGGTGTGATATGGAGTAACTTTCTATGAAGAGGATTTGAAAACTATATATTATTATAAATATGAATATGGATCATATATTTTAGATATAACCATCTTAATCATTGCTCATATATCCATTTAAACCTACATCCTCATGTATAATAGGACAATTTATAATTACCTACATCTATTATGAAACATTCTAAATAACATGTGGTTCTTTAGGAGATAAATACCTCTTTTTAGGTGACAATTTATACTTAGGAGAATGTACCATGGTTTTTTTAAGTAAATTATTTTCTCACATGTAATTGTATCATTCTCATAAATAGATGGAGAAACTAAATATTTAATATGCTCATGTGTAACTAGATCATGCTCATAAATAGATGGGGAAATTTATTATGTAGTATTATTTTTAATATATAGCTCATGCTCTTGAATATTTTTTTAGACTATTCCATTACCATGTTTCTCAATATACAAGTGACAACCAATTATATTGTAGGAGGAGTAAATATCATTAGTTACAAAATATATTCATATTAAATTCCTATAATTTTGACCACTTTATTATCATGAATATATTTGAAACATTTATGAGTTATAGAAGGTCCTTGTCTATATTTTGTATCCAAATGAAATCTAATAGCATATCAAATACACATGTGCTTGGTAGAACTAATAATGGAGTGGGCACTATGAGAGGTCCCACTTATAAAGATAACATTATATGCCCAAGAGTATGATGTGTATGACCATAAAATGATTTAATAACTCTAGAATTATCCTATAAATATTTATTTATATAATAAAAATATTATAGGATATTTATGGTGCATGCATTTTTATTGATCCATTGTCTATGAGAAGACTATGTATGAATTAATTTTCAACATATGCTCAAATAAAGAGTGTATATCTATTTGACTCATCATCAACTACTTCACTATCATAAAATTTAATCATAGGATGTGATTAATGGTTTATTTTAATTATAACAAATATTATATTAATTTGATGCCCATAGTTATAAGGAGGAGGGTGAGCATTATATACATAATGTTATATATAATTATCCATTTTATTTGTTGCTTCATGATTTTGAAAATTATCTTTGTGCATTTTGATCTTTTAATTTTCATTTGCTTTTAGATTAACCTCTTTATTACATGTGTCAATTTCAATAATAGTCTCATAAATGACATCTTGAATTTTTTGTTTGACCTTGAAACATTTTCTTTTTGAATGCTCAATACATCAATGGTAGTCAAAATATGAGTTGTTATCAAAAAAATTATATTATTGTTTTCTACTTCCAATGCTAGAGGAAGAGAGATTAGATTTTATTAAGGTAGCTTTCGAAATAATACATGAG
>JARHVA010005805.1:470000-495000 GCA_037957365.1 Torreya grandis
CATCACCATATCCGCTATATTCTTCACAATTTCCAAGTTTATTGCATTCTTGAGGGATACAAATTCACCAATAGCTCAATTATCCTAAAAATTTAATAATATTTATAATCAATCGTCTTAGTTATACACTATTCAAATTCACTCTACTCTAGCCTTGACTACCTTATATACATTGGATTGAACTTGGAGATATTAAAATTTTCCTAGCTACTATCAACTACACACACACACACACACACACACACACACACACACACACACACACACACACATCCCTACCTTATTTAAACTCAAATTAGATCACTTAATTTTTGTAACATTACATATGATTGAAAAATTATCCCAAAAGCTAGAATAACAAATATCAAAAAACTCTCTATCTATTCAAATTTTTATGCATTGCATATTAATTAAATCACTATAGTGGTCATTTAACTTCAAGCAATGTAAATTGGTAGTTTAATAACCATTAAATTTCCTCTAAATTATAGAGGATATAACTTTTTCATACAAAATTAAAACCACATGCCATTTTGTAAAAATAAATAAGATCTAAAGAGGAACCTATATATGTCACCTAAAATTACATTAGATTTAAACCATATCTTTTTTAGCATTTGTTTTAAAATTTATATTTTATAGTATTTAGAGTGTTGCAGATACTTCTTAACCCATTATAATATTAAACCAACATGAGTGAATGAATTATATGATATAATTGATACAAAATTATAATTTACACGCATAAAATGTTAAATAGATCTAACATTTTCTAATGTAAATCCCATTTTACCTAAAGAAACCATGTTGTATAATCTTGATCACCACCAACATTGAGTTCTACAATCTTGGACATTGCCAAAATTTATCCCTTTGATTTTGATGTTTTTATAGACTTCTATAGTTTGTATCAAATAATTAGATTTATTTCTATACTAATTTTTAGTCACAACTAGCCTATGATGGCTCACAAGTAACTCAAAATTTAGGTATTTATCTATGTATACACTCAAATTTAATCTAAGTTATTAACAATGTTTAATCTTGATATCCTTACCATTATTGGCATGTTCCCCATTGTATTTACTTGTAATATTATGAGAGAATTTTTTAATATTTTTTAATTCCTTGAAATCACTAAAAATTCATACATGCATCCCTATATTACTTATAGGTTTGCATCAATCTAGTTTCATCAATCTCTGAGCTTTTGGGATAATGCCACATTAGGTAGATAGGGACACCATGCAACATTTTCCATCATTACACTCTTGTCCCCCACACTCCAAGTGTAAATTTTTAAATTCAATAAATTTAATTTTACCCCTCTTATGTTTTTATCAGGGTCAATTAATGAGAATATTAAAAATATTCCTCTATATAAGCACATCAAGGTCATTCAAAATATATCTATAAATCACTTGTAACTTATACTATACATTGATAAAAATCAAACTACTCTTTCCAATTTAAATTTTGAAGTATTATAAAAATCATAGGCCAAACGACCATTTTAGATAAACTTGACGGATGTCCCCCAAAACTAGACTAGAGAGAATGTTAGAAAAATAATCATTTTCATATATTACAAATAAACTAAACTAGGAATGTGGTAATAATTTGTATCTATTCCCCATATATTTCATTAATTATAATTTATAATTACATTTTTTGTATATGTTTTCCCAATAGTTTTATTTGGAGTTAGACTAGTAATAAGTCCAAATTATTTAAAATGGTCCCTCCCAAGTCTAAATTTATTTTAGTGCAACTCAATGGAAATCATTATCAAGGATTTAATTTGATCTACCTAATAGCATTAAAATAGAAAATATACATACTCACACACTAGCTCTAGGAGGGATAACTACATTGAATTAATTCCTTTTAGGATATGTAGGTAGCACTCAAATTATGTGGGTTTTTTTTAGATTAGCTTGACTAGTGCCCTTGCTCGATTCACTCCTTTGTATTTTATGTCCTTTTAGGTTATTTTTCAAGAGTTAGGTCTTCTATTTTTTAATTTTTCCATGTGAAAAATTAGGATGCATAATAATTCAAACATACCACATAGATAGGTGCAATTACCCATATATAAAAATTTAATCACATAATTAACCAAGACATGATCACATTCAACAAATAAAATCATAATGTGACCTTATCAACCTAGTGTGGACTTGTCTGAGTAAAATTTAAAATTTTGATTTTGGTTATGATATATTTCATGGGTATTTCTTTCCATTTTTCATCAAAAATTAGCCTTCACATTTAAAATAAGTTTAATTTGAGCTAGGTTTGAATATTTGTTTGTCCATTTACTATTTATAGGTCATTTCAAATTCTGTCAAAAATTATATATTATTTATAAATATAATTTTTTTCAATAGTTAAATGTTTATATAATTTTAATTTTAAATAAAAAAACATTAAGAATTATAGTGAATGCAAAATTCATTTAAAATATTTCTTGTTCTCTTGATTTTTGTCCTAGGATTTCACAAAAAAATTCAAAAATTCCTAACATTGAAATAAAATAGCCTTCAACTTTGGATCTAAAATGTGGATCTAATCATCAATATTATTAAACCTTGTATCTTAATCTAATAATGAATAAATTTTCTTGTAATATTACATAAAATCTAGCACTGGAACTTTTTATTTTGACCTCAGGTTGAAATATTTTTATCTTTATACACAAAAATCTTTCAATTTTATTTTCCTCTACTTTTATATTTGTTTGTTACTTGTTTTCATAAACTATGCTACATTAGTTCTAAAATATTTTTGTAGTTGTCATTATGAGATAGGCAGTGATATATTTTATGAACACCATGTTGTGAGTGATATTTCTCCAATACTCAATCTATTGTACAACACTAAACATGGAGTTTAGTTTTCCCATACCTCATGATATGCTAGAAACACCTAGTTTCCCCTGTTTATACCATAGGAAGCCTCGTTTTATCCATTTGATTTATGATTCACTAGAGAAGAGAATATCACCTAGGGAAGTTACTCCTCAGAGATAGGATAGTGGGCTATAGACATAGTTTAGCCAGTGTAGTTACTTCTCTAGAATATTGGACTAGCCCTAGTCTATGAGAAAACAAGTATATTTGAGAACCTTGTTGAGTATGATGCCAATTTTAGAACTTAATTATTGATATTAAAAAAAAAACTATTATTTTTATCTTATGAAAGTCATTTAACTCATTAATATCCTAGATTAGTTTTTGGTCAATTTTAAACACTTTTTAAGAACTTCCTTAGAATAGATAGATATGTTCATTAGATTTTAGTTTATTGGATGTGTACTTAAATGAGTTCAAATAGTATGCATTCATACCCAAGAGGTGCAGTTAAATTTATATAGATAAGATAATTGAAAATAATTTTATTTAAATTAATTATTATTTATATGGAATTTGAGGTACCTAAGTTAAATGGGTTGTATGGTATGATTAATTGTTGAGCAACACTTCTTGAATGTTGACCTTGTCTTGAACATACATCATCCTTTTTTGATTTAGTATAATTTAAATTATTTTAGATTAAATTTTAAGATGTATAATTATATATTACTTAGTTTTAAATTAATATTCTTAATTTATATTTGACTTTTTGACCTTGCTTCTAATGCAATTTTTATTGTATTAAGCTTATTTTAGATTTATTTTATAAAGAATAATTTTGCACAAGCAAGCGGGGCACATTATTACTATTATGGAAAATATTTTTCATTTTTTGTATTATATTTTATTATATGTATGTAGTAAATAAGACAATAAACATGTGTTTTCATATTTCAAGTTATTTTGTATAATTTAAGATCACGAATCTCACAACACTATTAGACTAATAACTAGTAATTTTGGAACAGATTTATTGATACATAGATTTAGTTTTAGATGAATTAAAAGATTATTTTCACTCCATTTATAAATTCAAAACCTTCATTTTGTATCATATATTCATTCAATAAATACTCGAAAAGGTTTTAGGCCGTCATCAAAAGAACAAATGACCTAAGTAAATTTTGCTTCCATGATTATTCCTATTTCCAATAATGATAACTTTGAAAATTAGAGACCTCAGTTGAACATAATTATTATATGTAAATAATTTTGGTATATTTATCTACATGGGTACATACCATTTTAATATTGTAATAACTTCACACAAGATCAAAAAAATGGATGAATAAAAGGTGGATGCACAAGCTTTATTCTATTTTCAGAGCGCTATAGACCCAATAGTTTATCCAATAATTTTAAAATGTAATAATTTACATGAGGCATGGAATACCTTAGAAACTCATATTAAATATCTACCAAGATAATAGAAGTAATATCGATGTAGTAGCATCACATGGTTCGTGTAATCTTACATTAATAAAAAAAATAGAGTGCAGTGCATTTTCTTTTATTTTTGTGTTGTGTCCTTATTCATGTGCTCTATTTACTTCATATAATGATGTTTCAAAATTATTATATTCTTGTGTAAAACACAAAGATATTTTGAATTTTTTTATTAGTCTATGGAGATTTTTAAAGTCACAAAAACTAGTCAGAAGTAGCTCTTCAACTATGATGAGAATTAGATGATGAATTTTGTCAAGACATAAATTATGACACCTAAAAAATTTGTAAAAAAAATTAGATCATTTCAAGTCACTATAGAAGCATATTAAATATTAAATTGGTAGGAGGTTTCCTTACTTTTAATAATGTTATAGAATCAATTGGATGTTAAAAATTATGGGATATAACCTAACACTTACAACCTATACAAAAAAAATGGATCATTTGGAGTCACCAAGGATGCATACCAATTATTACATTAAAAGGAGTTTTCCTTACTTTTGGTATTTTTGTAGAAGGAATTGGATGGAAAAATTTTTGTGGGTTCATATCATATGACACCTAAAATAATTTTACCAAAATATAGACCATTTTGATTTATTGTGGAAACTTTATAGTTGTTTATTTTATGTTATGTTTATGTCACTTAGTAGAAGGTTTATGATCTTGAAGAATACTACATTAACATCTAGGCCACCAAATTTAAATTGGTGATATAAATTTTAGTCTACAATATTTTTTTCAATTTTAATCTCAATTAGGTAAGTGGTTCCATAGTAATGATAGTTTTCAAAACTATCATTCAACTATGAATTACATTTGCCTAGTATAAATAAGGCTCATAACCTTGTAAAATAGTTTTAGTAAGTTTTAGGTCATTTTTTTTGGAGAGGTGATATAAAATATAGCATAAACATTGTTCTTAAAATTTAATATGAATGTTAAGAATAATGTATTATAAATAGAGGAAGGAATCTTGAGGGAAATGGCAGAGAAAGGTAAGACCCCATGGTAGTGGTTATTAAAACCAAAAAAATAAATTGAAAAGGTTAATTAATAAAGTTCATGAGATGGGGATGTGTTTAGAAGGTTTAATCCAAGAGTTGAATTCCATGAACAAAGAGGTCACTAAAATGATTTAGTCTTTCTCACAACTAGAAAAGGATGAAGAGATCCCCCTAAAGTAATTTATCATAGAGGTAGAGACTTCTTCCCCTAAGCTTCCAAAAAAATACCCCACCAAGAAGGCCCCTGTGAAGGAATAATTTTAGAATATACCATAATGATCCTATTGAAGGAGGATGTGGAATGCCCAAGAAAGAGAACTAGGGCCATAATTACAAAGATAAAATAGATTGCATAGGAAAAGGTGATAGAGGATACAAAGGTGATTATGGAGGGATCCACTATCCTATAATAGCTTTATGGTTTACTTTCCTTTTATTTTTGTCCTCTACATGGTTAGTTACCTACTAGTTTTATTTTTTTGGTTTTGTCTTCCAACCCGTGGGGCTTACCCCTTTCTACTACACATTTATATACTCTGGTTCCTTGTCCCTATAAAAATATTATTTTTACCATATCAAATAAATAATAATAATAATAATCTCAATTGGATAAGTAGAGGCAAATTTAAGATAGTTATTATGACTATCATTTAGCAAGAAAAGGTGTCTATTTAGCCTAATGGTTCAGTACCTTGATTTAGATATGTGGAATGAATTAAATTATGAATTTTTTTGGGTTGAGATAAAATTAATTTGTAATAATATTATTCAAATTTAATATCAATTGAATAAATGGTGTTAAATTTTTGGAAGTTTTATTAACTACCTATCAACCTAAAAACATCATTTGGGTAGTGTGTGACACTTGGCAGGTTATTCTTCACCTATGGTGACCTAAGGTAATATATGTTAAGAGTTAGATATTTAAACTTTTAAGGTGATGTATAATTTATTTCATAATATTTGGTTTAAATTGAATATCAATTATATTAATAGTATTTAATTTATAGTTGATTTTCTATCATTTAACCTCAAACATCACCTAACAATTAGGTGTTGATTTTGAAAACTAAATTCAGACTAATTATGATATGTTATGTGGAGATTGGGTAAACTGAAGAGACACCTCATCAAGCTATGGATTTTAATAGGAATAAAATATTTTGACTTTTCTATGGAGAGAAACAAGGTGGGAAGGAATAGAACTCTCCAGGAGTATAATAGAGAGTTGTATCAGTCCAAGGACTATATGAGAGTCTATAATTATTTCGTGTAATAAAATAATCATGTATATGTAAGTGTGAGATCAGGTGTGTGTTTTATAGTGTTAATTTATTCCACTGTGATGATTTAAGATTAATGAAATGAAAATATGTTAAGTGTGTCAAGTCTGAATAATGTGCTAATGTGTGACCATGAGTCAATGTTAACCCTAACAACATAAAAAATAAATTCAAAACTTAGGTTTTATCCATATCTTGTGTCTTAATGAATTGGTATCAGATAAAGTTATTGTCCTCTTATTTGTGTGTGTAAAAAAACTCTTAAGTGTGATGAAACTTGTGAAAGAGAAAGTTACATTAGTTGTTGCAAGTGTGAGAGAAGTCCTGTAGTTTGAGATGAAGTTTTAGAGGATCAATTTTGAGTCTAATATAAGTTTTGAAAGATAATAATGATTATTATGGAGAGATATAGCACAAAAAATAATAATAACACCAAAGGTATAAGACTTGATAGATATTTTGAAAAAATTAAAGGTAAGACTGTGTATGATGGAGGTGAATACACAAAGTGGAGATGTTGTAACTATGATTGAAGATGGTGAGGAATATATAATGGTGATTTTAATATCCCTAAAATTAATATTGGATGATTTTTAAGATTCTATATAAGTGTAGGAAACTATTCCAATAGAAATAAAATACCAACAAAGGTCATGGTGAAGAAAAGTCTATTTGTGATATTGAATTTTTATGTGGTAAAGAGAACCCTGAAAAGTCAATGAAATGGGTAGTAGAGCTAGAATTTTATTTTAAATTTGATAATTTTATAGACCCTAGGAGGATAAAGGTTGCATATAAAAAAAATTTGGAAGTGTAGTTGTGTATTGGATAGATTTCTAGGAGAGGAGAAAAAAGAAAGGAAAGAAGAATGTGAGCAGATGGGAAGATATGGTTCCGAAGTTGTTAGGTCACTTTTTACACCCAAAATTGTAGAAAGGGTGGATAAATAATCTTCATGTGATGAGTCTTAAGAGAGATAATAAGAATAATATTTACATGAAAGTAAATACAAGATGGAATTTACCATTTGAGCAAATCAAGCATAATTTGAGAAGTAGCCAAGAGAAGATTGTGTATGTAGATAATAATTTTATCGTAGAATAAATCAAGGAGATGAGTCTTCTATATTTAGATCCCAATTATGATTTTTAGAAGAACAATATGGATGAGAGATGTGAAAATCCTATAGAAGAATAAATACTCTTGAAATAGGATACAAAGGTAATAGTAGTTGAAGCTAAAGAAGGAGATGCATATTTTGATGATGGGAAGGAGTTTTTGGTATCCTTTTAATGGGAAAAATCAAAACCATCCTTGGTTAATGAAGAAAATACATTTGTATTTTTTATTTCAGAGGGTATAAGGGTTGATAATAACCAAGTAAAGCTATAGGTTTCTATACATAAAACAACAGAGGTGAATGAGGATTGCATCCATAAGGAGTTGAAAGTTTTTGTAAATGAAACAATAGAGGTGAATGGAGATAGTATCCTAGAGAAGAGTTTAAGGTTTACATGAAGGAAATAATTAAGTTGAAATAAGTCTAACCTAATGCACATGAGTAGAGTATGATTTCATACTAGAAATTTGAAGGAGAAGAAAACATGAATAAGGATGCAAAAAGAATAACCAATGAGATTGTTACAAATAGGTCTTTGAGTGTCCACTATGAAGGAGAAATATGTGAGAAGACTATGAGCCAAAAAGATGTCTTTGATAGCTTGTACTTATGGTGTGAATAAGTTATGAAATAAGTTACTCTAAGAGATCTTGATTCCATTTATATATTTTTTCAATGTTCAGGTCTAGAAATGGAGGAGATTACAAAGAAAAGGACAAAGTGTGGTGTAGTCTAGCATGCTCATTTATATGAGAAGCATAATATAAAATCCAAACCAGATCCTAGTATGGAAAATGTGGTTAAATAGCTTGTTAGTGATGATGTTCCAACCATGAATGATTTTATTCTAAACATTATGGATACAAGAGAGAGTGGTATATCATGGGCAAAAGATTGTTCTCAAGAGGATATGCAGGTAAAATATCATTTGCAAAAGTTAGATGAAGAAGATATATCTATCATAATAATGACTAAATATTATCCTAAGGATTAGAAAAAATGATGATGAAAGATTTGATAAGATAAATCTTGATTAGATTCAATATTATAGTGTGTATATGATAAATGAGAGGGTGCATTTGAATTTGATATTAACTAAAGAATATGTTGATGAACTTGATGTGGTAGATGTAGAGAGTGATTTTTTTGAGCTCACTAAATGGAAGGAGTAGTTTTTGATATGGATAGCAGCCCTAATATGTGAATAATAAGTTTAATATGTATAGGATATGGAGAGATTACTTGCTATATTAATGCATATAGATAAGAATGAGAAGGTAAATACTATCTTTGAAGTTATTTTAGAATTTATGGGTTACCATTTAGATGCAAAAGTGTATGATATTTTAGTTGTGGTGTTATTGAGGATGAGAGATAAGATTTCAGCCATGTGAGAGAATACGAAAACACTAATGAATGATATTGACAAGATTGATTTAATAGTAATATGGATATTAAGTAGACAAATCTAAGAAGTCTTTAGGAGGAGGTGGTTAGTATATTGTGGATTTAATCTTACAAGGGAGAGTATGATACATGAAAGAGCATATTGGTGATGGTGGTTAGATAAAGGTGGGTTTCAATCCATAAGAGAATGGAATGAAATATGGATAGCCTTTGCTCGAGGATGATATATTATGGTGGGTTTAATATGAAAAATGAGAGAGACTATGGTGGGTTTAACCCCAAAAAGTGAGGTGTGAGTAAAAATGAAAAAAATAAGACCAAAGTTAAGAAAATAAGAAAGAAATTGAAACCATTAAGAAGAAAATGGATAAGGAACATAAAAAAATGAAAAATGGTTGAATTGATTATTGTACTGAAAGGAAACCCCATGGAGACTATAATTCATGGTAAAAAGAGTGTTTTTTCCACTTATTCCATATATGTGAGTAGGATCTCACATTTTATAAACCTCATGTGTTAGATACAAGAGTATCTCAGATCTTTTGTAATCTTGCATCAACTAAAAATAGAGTGAGGTGTGTTTTCTTTGATTTTTAAGTTGTGGACTCGTTTGTGTGAGATTTTTTACCTTTCAGATTAATTTTGAAAAATTATTATATTTCCATATAAATCATAGAGATATTTTGACTATTTATATCCGTATGTGGGAACTATTAAGTCACAAAAAATTGTCAAAAATGGTTCTTCAAGTGTGGTAATAATTATATGACAAACTTTTATGATGTCATAGTATATGACACACAACATTTTTACCAAATTTAATATCATTTAGAGTTACCATGGAGGCATACCAATTTTTATACTTGTATGATTTTTTCTTGCAATAATGTTTCATTAGGATTTGGATGCTAAAACATAGTGGGATCATATAACCTAACATTATAACCTATGCCCAAAATTTCATATCATTTATAGTTACCATTAAGATGTACCAACTATTACACTAGAAATACATTTCCTTAATTTTGGTAATAATGTGGAAGGAATTGAATGATGAATTTTTTGTTGTTTCATATCATATGATACTGAAAATATATGTACCAAAATTTAGACTATATAGAGTTACTATGAAAATGATGCAACTATATATTTTAGGTTAGTCTATGTCACTTGGCATAAGGTTCATGGCCTTGATGAATATATGAATTGAGAGTTAGGTCACCAAATTTTTATTTATGATATAAATTTTATTCTAAATCCATATTTAAATTTTAATCTCAATTATATTATTGGAGCCCAAGTTATGACTACTTTTATAATTGTCATTCAAGTAAAAATAGCATATACCTAGTCAATATAAGGTTCATGACCTTAAAAAATAGTTAAGATAATTTTTACATGAATAAATTTTTATAAATGATATAAAATTTATCCTACAAATATTTTTAAAAATTTAAGCTCAATTGGATAAGTGGAGGAAATGTTATGGCAATTTTTATGATTGTCATTTAACCAAAAAAATGAATCTATCTAGCCTAGCAGTTCATTACCTTATTATAGATATTTGATATGAATTAAGTTACCAAATTTTTATAATTCCTTTAAAATTAATTTATAATTCCATTTTTCAAATTTTATATCAATTTTGTAAATTAAGTTAAATTTTTAGTAACTACCACTCAACCTAGAAACATCATTTGCATAGTGTACGCATGTAGGTTATTATATAATTTTTTATCAATGGACATATAATTAATATATGGATTTATATCAAATTTACACATATGTAACTTGGACCATAAGATCTACCTTAAGTTTACTAATTTTAATTTAGCCAACCATTTGTAATTATATGTTATTAATCCCATTTACTATGAATAGTAATAGTATTTTTTTAATCGCTGGCAATGCAACCTATTATGAGACCATGAAATTGCATGAGAACTAACATAGACATTAAAAAAAATTATGAATAATTATAGGTGAATTGATATATATTGAACAACAATGTTTATAAATAGTAAACTATAAAAAAGGTATCAAATGAGAGAGCAAACTAAGAAACCATATCAAGTGCATCTGTATATTGAGTTAAGTATTTTTAGGTACGATGTGTAATTATACTCCAAATTGAATATATATAGATATCATTTCATTTGATACAAATAATTTATTAAATACTATATTGATCATACCCTCTCAGCTTGATATGTAGAATATCAAACTATTCATTCATACGTATACCTATATTATTAGATAATGTAACTCATAATGTATTACTAAATATTGATCTAGTGGTTAGTGGTTTGTATACCCTATGATTCTTCCATTAATGGTTATTATATCTATGGAATATGTGTACTATTAGTGATGAGTGTTCTATAACATAGTCCACTAATATTTATTGAGAATTATTAGTTAGTGTAATAGATATTTTTCAATTAAAAATGTGTGTAGGATATTTATGATGACTTGACTAGTATGTATGAGTGTATATACATATTTAGTAGTGGAAGTGATGATTGACTATATTTATAGTTATATTTATGGTTAAAAACTAAGTCATAAAGTTTTAAAGAATAGATCCCTACTTATACACACATATAACCTCCCAAAGATATAACAATTATAAAATGAAAGATTATGTGTTCATGAGAATTATAACTTTCAAATTATTACAGGCTATTAAAGTTGAGTATTGTGTATAGTACTTGTCATACTATGTTTGTATTTACATATAAAAATTTGATTATGTAGTCTAAAATATAGGTTATACCTAGTTGGTATAAACTGTAATTATTATGGTTATTATTTATGTGATAAATAATATTATGAAGATTGATTAATACATTTGAGTGAATAAATGTATACATTTTGATTAATCTAGTGCTTAGCATGTTTATGATTACTAGTTACAAGTAATTTATATGAATTTGTTGGTTATATTCATGTTAACCAAATCTTGTATTATGGGTATTGAGTAAGTAGTGAGACAAATTTCATTACCTTACTAGTATCATCAATGCCATTTGAAGGTAATTCGATCAAGTGGTGTGTTTGAAAGAGATTGACCCTAGAGATCAATGAATATTGAAAACTTTAACCAAATTAATGTTAGTTAGACATTATCATTTCATATGTATAATTTATATTTTTTTGCAATATGATATTAGAATGGATTTATTTATGGTACACTGCATGTTATTAGAAATCATAGTACATGGGTACTAGTTTGTCTCTCTAGATTCTTGCATTATATATATTTAAACATCTATTAAGGGAGAGACATTACATGATGGGGGATTATATAGGGGATCAATGGCCTATGGTTATTCTGTAAAAGTGCTCAAATAATGCTCTCCCTTCCCACAATAGTACTTCTTTAGAGATGAAAATTGAGATTGCCATAAGTACTAGAGTTTGGGGAACTCGTACTTTATAGAGCAATGTATCTTATATCTAGTAAATTATATTGTATTTATTATTATTGAGACATTATCCTTGATAAGATATAATTACTTACGGGAGGGAAGGATGGCTTTGGATGCGAATGGAGGAGCGAGGGTTGATGACTCGGGTGGGGCGTGGAGCAAGGAGAGGTCTGCGGCAGAGCTATCTGTGAAGGGAAAGGAACCGATTTACTCCAGTGACTGGATCAAGATCAATAAAGTTAGTGGGTGTCTACCTCAGTCCCAGGATAGGCTTGTTCTAATAATCTCTCTTGAGGTAGTAAGAGAAGATGTTGAATACCTAGCAGCTCATGCATTAATTTGCAAGTTCTTGGGAATTCGAATTTCCTTGTCAGCCCTAGAGGCTTGGATATGTCGAAACTAGCAAGTTAAGGGGGAACTGGATATTATGTTAGCTAGAAATAGTTATTTCATGGTTAATTTCTCCTCTGTATCTAACTAGAATCATATTTTTGAGGGAGGATCCTATTTCTTTAATCGCATCAGCCTGTTTCTCAAGCCTTGGCATGTAGGCTTCAACTCAGTAGAGGACCTCCCAGCTAGAGTACCAGTTTGGGTGTGGCTTCCAAGACTTCCTCTAGAATTTTGGTGGGAAGATATCCTGAGGCAAATTATAACTATGTTGGGTACACTAATTGATGTTGTGAACCACTCTTTGGACAAAAAGTTCATCACATATGCCCGTATCTATGTGGAAATTGACCTAAATAACCCCCTACTAGACTCTATGGAAATCTGTCTAGGGTCCTCATCCTGGGTTCAACAGATTGACTATGAATTGATTCCTTGTTGGTGTAGAATTTGTCATGAATATGGACTTTACACCATCAATGTCTGTAGGCAGCCAGAGAAAATAGAGGTTTTACCACCAGTGTCAATGAGGCAGGCCAACTAGGCTGCTCAAAAACTGGGACTGTTAAGCAAGCCAGTGCCACAAAGGGGGTTGCTCACATAAATACTAGTAACATGGGACATGTGTCTGCTATAGTTAATGGCCCTGACAAAGATGGATTCACCAAAGTTAGATGTCGTACTAAGGGACATAGACAGAAATGAACAAATTTGGACTGGAAAGTGGAGATGGGTTTCAATCATTTCAAGACTCTGGAGAGTATGGCCATTGAGGATGGCATTCATGTGATTGAGCAGGGAGGTCCTACTGATTATGAGGGGATATCCCCTCTCCTCCCTGACTTGCATGATATGATGATTCAACAAACCAATGAGGCTATTCCTTTGTCAAAAGAGGAGAACCCAGGAGCAACCTCAACCCAACAGGTTGAGGATATCAGATGGGCAGACCTGGTCAAAGATGTGGAGGCATCCAGGAAAAAAAAGGCTTTGCCATCAGCTCTAGGCTTATCATAGAGGCCTTTTATGAAAGTATCCTTTACCACACCCACTAGAGTGGGATGCAAGAAGGACCAAGAAATGATCAAACTTACAGGGGACTTATTGGTAGAGTCGGGGGTGGTTAAGACCCTAGATGAGCACTTCCATCCCTCTACCCAATGATAGTGTTGTCTTAGAATGTAAGGGGTTTGAATAGCACCCCAAGACAAAGAGCTATGCAAATTTTGCTTGCAGATTACTCTCCTAATATCTTCTATGTTCAGGAGACTAAGCTTTTTGTGGATGCTATGTTCAGTTGTTTGCCCAAGTTTTGGGTCTATGGATAATGCCACTAAGTAGGCATTTCGGGGAGTGCTAGTGGCATGGCTATCTGCTGGGACCCTAGAAAGATCATGCCACTCCAGTGGCTAGCCACCTCCTCAACCTTATCCATGGTTGCCTCCTCTCTGGACAATGGGGAGATGATTTTGGTTACCATAGTTTATGCTCCTGTGGATATCCCAAGGTAGCTTAAGTTATGGGAGCATGTGCGGCAGATTAGGAGCTGCCATCCCTTCCTGCCTTGGATCGTGGCTGGAGACTATAATGCTATGCTCAGCCTAGAGGAGAAGAGGGGTGGGACAGCATGTCTAGGCCCCACTTCTGATCTTCTCTGACAAAATATGGACCTGCTCCACTTGTTAGATGTCCAACCTCATAACGGTCTCTTCACCTGGAACAACAAAAGGTCAGGTAAGGATGCTATCTCTAAACACCTTGATAGGTTCCTTGTTTCATGCTTTTGGAAATCTGGAGCAATTTCTCTGGCATCTAAAATTCTAGATTGGAGAGGGTCTGACCACTAGCCCATTATGCTTACTACTAGGAAAATAGCGAGCCCCAAGAAACCCCCTTTTAAATTTTAGTTAATGTGGTTGTGGGATCCTTCTCTCCTTGGGTTGATGACACATTGGTGGAGGTAGGGGGACCTGATTATGGCACAGCTATATTCACTTTTGCCAAGAAATTGTAGTATGTGAAAAGAAGGCTTCAGGAATGGAACTGATCCTATTTTGGAAACCTACATTTTTATGAATAAAAGATCTCAAGATTCACTAGACTCTATTACCAGACAGGTTTGAGATATTGGACTTTCAGATGATCTCTGCAGGGTAGAATTCCATGCTGTAAAAGAGCTAGCTGAGTGGGAGCTTTGGGAAGAAATCTTCTAGAAATAGAAAGCTTGAATTGATTGGCTCCAGGAGGGTGATAAAAATATAGATTTTTTTCACAGGTTAGTTCAGGCACGGAGAAACAAGAACTACATTACCTCCCTCCTTTCTTTAGATGGATCTTCTCTATCATCTCCCCATGACATATCTCAAGAGGCTATCTGATTCTATTCAGCACTACTATCTAGAAATGTGCCCCTGCTGAAAGAGAGGTTACCACTATTTTGGAGAGTATTCTTTTTGTAGTTACTCCTAGTATGAATGAGGCTCTGTTGAAGCCAATAGGCATGGAGGAAGTGGAGAAAGTTGTTTTCATCATGTGTAGAGGTAAAGCTCCTAGACTAGATGGTTTCCCAGTGGAATTTTATCAAGACTTTTGGGAAATTATTAGTCAGGACCTCTTGGATGTGGTGCTAGAATCCTTCTCTAGCAAAGAGATGCTCAGGGCTTTTAATGCTACCTTCTTAGTTTTAATTCCAAAGAAGTATTAGGCTAATCAGTTGGATTTGTTCCGACCCATTGCACTTTGTAATGTGATCTATAAGATAATTACCAAGCTTATAGCAGAGTAGCTTAAAGTGTGCCTCCCGGTGGTAATCCCAAAAGAATAAGGGGGCTTTGTGGCTGGAAAACAAATCTTGGATGGAGTGGTGATTGCTTCCAAAGTGATTCATTCCACGAGTTTGTCTCAGGAGCGGGCTATGTTCATCAAACTAGATTTAGCCAAGGCATATGATAAAGTCAATTGGGCTTTTCTACAAAAAATTCTTTGGGCTTTTGGATTTAGCCATATTTGGGTTGAATGGGTGCTTAGCTGTGTGACTATGCCGTCCTTTTTAGTTCTCATCAATGGGGAGCCATCTAGACTATTTAGGGCATGCAGAGGCCTTCGCCAAGGTGATTCGATCTCACCTTACCTATTTATCATTCTCACGGAGGGGCTGGGCTATTTTATTAAGGCTAGAGCATCTTAGAACCATGTGCATGGTTGGTAGTGGGGGAATGGGATAACTAGGCTGACTCATCTCTAATTTATTGACGACATGATCTTGGCAGGTGAGGCCTGGGTTAGGGAAGCAGAAGCTTTCTGACTTACCCTAGATATTTATTTGGTGGCTTCAGGTTAGAAAATTAATGAGCACAAATCTTTTATCTATTTTATTAACACTCTAGACTCCATTCAGTAGTGGATTACTAGTACTTTGAGGTTCTGGGCCCAATCCTTTCCAGTTACTTATTTGGGGATTCCCCTGGTGGTGGGAAGATAGTCCAGGCTATTTTGGTAGAATGTGCTTGATAAGCTCAAGCATAAAGTCAATCACTGGTCCCACAGATGGTTCTCTACTACCGGTAGGGTGACTCTCTTGCAGTCTGTGATTCAGGGGCTGCCCATTTACCACATTATGGTTTAGGCTACTCTGAAATATTTTCTCCAATAATTTCATGCTTTATCTAGGCAATTCCTATGGAGTGGCAACCTATAGAACTCCAAATGGATCCTCCTCAGTTGGAACTCTGTGTGTCGGCCTAAGAGGGACGGAGGCCTCAGGCTATGATCTACTATATTAGCTAGTCAAGCTTTGGCTGCCAAGCTTTACTGGCATTGGTACACCAACCAATCCCACCTTTGGGCCTGTATCCTCTCTTCTAAGTACTATCTAGGAGTTGCCTCATCTAATATTCCCAGGACCCCTATGGAGGGAAGAGGATCCATGGTGTGGAGCACCCTCAAGCTTGGAGCTCACCTGGTAATGTGTAGTCTTTTTTGGATTTGTAGTAGCGGTAGAGAAGCACTCTTTTGGGAAGACTCCTAGGATGGTGCTCCTCCCCTCCTCTCCACCCATCCACATTTATAGGCTTTATGTGTTTCCTTTGTGGTAGCAGGATGGGATACTATTGATCATTATAAAGAAGCTTTTCACTTGGGCACTTGTGTTGGTTTTAGGTGGAGGAATTCTACTGAGTGGCTGCTTGGAGGAGCAGAAGAGGATCATAGTGAGCTAACTCAGATCCTTGAGGCTAGAAGCTGTAGTTCGCTACAGGGGAGAGACACCCTGGCCTGGGGAAAAGCTTCCACGAGCCAGTACTCTATTTCTGTGGGTTACATGGAGCTATCCAAGCTATATCTTGGTGAAGTTGATTTCCATTGGGGCAAGAAAGTTTGGAGTTCCTTATCCTGGCCAAAATGCAATTTTTTCTTATGGACTCTCTCTTATAACAGGTGCCTGACTTGGGAGAATTTTCACAATAGATAATTCTAGGGGCCATCAATATGTTTGTTGTGCCACAATAACGAGGAGAGTGGCTGCCATCTATTCTTGTAATGTGAGTTTGCTAAAAGGTTATGGCATCTATGGTGGCAAGTCTGGGGTGTCCCCTGCTGGCACATTTCATCCTTGGGTGAGTTCTAGGAGTGCCTTGGAGCTCCTCCCTCCAAGGCATCTATTCTCCAAGTGGCATGGATTATTGGGCTGACTCTCATCCTTTGGAACCTATTGATTGAGAGGAATCGGTGACTCTTTCAAGACATTAGCCTTGAGCTCAGGGCAGTTTGGTTGAAGATACTTCACACTGTGCTAGAGACCATTCAGGCCAAGTGTGACAGGGATGAATATTTGCCCCCTGAGGATATTGCAATCTAAGCCAAATTATCCCCTTGTCTCCCTACAGCGCCTGCCTTCATTCTTCCTATGTGTCCCAGTAGAGGGCCCAGGCTGCAAGTGTGACTGGTTGAGCGTGGGGGACACTGGACACTGCCTAAAGAAGGAATCATCAAAGTCAATATTGATGGATCCTCAAGGGGGAATCCAGGAGATATTGGTATCAGAGGCCTTGGGTGAAACAGTGCTAGGGAAATTTATTTTATGTTTTCTATTCATAAGGGTCAGCTTACGAATAACCTCATGGAGGCCATGGCTATTCTTGAGGCTCTGCAAATGTGTTTTCAACAAGGCTGGAATTGCATTACTTGTGAATCAGATTCTTTAGTGGTCGTGAACTTACTGAGGAAATGGGTGTTTGATAATGTGGAATGGAAGTTGGCTAGGGTAGTTCAGCAAATTCTTCAACTAAGTTCAGCCTTTGAGTTGGTTTCCTTCAATCACATTCCTCAGGAATGGAATGGTGTGGCAGATGTCTTGGCTAAATGGGCCTCTAAGTTTGGGCCGCATTGGCTTATTCATGGGTACAAAATTCTCCTGTTGAGCTTGGCCCTTCATCTAACTCAACTTGTGGAGTAGGTTATTGTCTTGTAATTTCCCCATTTTTGGGTCTTTTCTAATAAATTTTTACCCCTTTTAGTTAAAAGATATAATTACTTACTATAAATTAATAATAGTGGTTGTATGTTTGTATCAGTCATGGATGGATATCTGTAATTACTTATATATTAAATTATGTTTTGATTGATATGATGATAGTGTTTGGTGATGGATAGATGTCACATGCTTATTTTTATAGTTATTATAGTTAGAGTATATTATATGGATCACTAATTAGATTCTCTTTGTGTAATCTAATAAAGGAATGCATTAGGTAATTTTTTAAAAAAAATCATGTATTATTAAGTAGATCTCAGTGGAGATGTTTCATATGGGAAATGGGCCCAAGTCTAATATCTTGGAAAATATGGATCTAAATAAATGATACAATAAAACAAAAACATCAAGAACATGTTTGGAAATATTTAAAAAACATGTATAATACTGTTATTTCTTCTAGGTGGATAAAAAATAGGAGTGTAACATGGAGGATATTAAAATACTCTAAATTGGGGTTCCGTGAGAAAAAAATATGATAATTTGAAGCTAAATAATTTTAAAAATATAATAAATAATATAAAATGGACTCCACTAGTACAACATTGGTACAAACTAAAATTTTATGAGGCATCTAAACATAACACTAGGGAATCAAGAGCTAGAGCCATTATTAGAGATAACAAGGATGGTACAAACTAAACTTATAGATACCAACAACATCATGGAAGTAGAGGGAGTTATTATGGAGCTCGATCTCACCTTGAAAAATGAAATCAATAATATCATTATTAAAGGAGACTTGATTTGAGTTTCCACTAATCATATCTTCTCAATTTAACAACATTTATAATCAATAATGAATCATCTCTTATAAATAATTTCCTAAAATTAGATGCAATAATGACTCTCATCCTTATGACAAGAGCTAGTGCTTTATCTAAATTATTTGAAGGCCTTAGAATGTTGAATAAATAATAGGATACCACTTATCCCATACTATTTCTAAAGATGGCTCAACCTCCAAAAAGACATTAATTATTTTTACATGCTTCATCAATTGATATAATTTTTGCATGGGAGCTTCCAAGAAACCATTAACTTCTTTTTAATTTGAGGAAAGAGTTTGAAGATATTTTTAAATAAATTACATTTTAGGATAATATTTTTGAAATTTTCATGTAAACTCTAATTTTTGAGTTGAAGCTTATTTAAACATGGTTTGGGATTATAATTATTTCAATTCATTCAATACAAATCAATACAAGTTATTTTTCATAATCTTGGTCCATTGATAATTTTATTTATCTTGTTAGTTTTTGGATTCATTATATGGTATCAGATTATGTTTGAATCTTCAAGGAGAGAAGAATGATAAGAGGATGAGGAGGTATGGCACATATGAACTAGACTATATAAGAGTTGTAGAGTCAAATTTAATAATTAATAGAGGTTATTACCAATAAAGCAAGAAGACAAGGTGTTGATGAGGAAGACACAAATCATGATGAAAAAAATCAATAATAAGAACAACAAGAAAAACCACCATCGATGGAAGAGAGGATGGTTTAGGATTTAGAAGGAATAAATGAAGGAATCAAGATTGATGCTCCAAATTATGGAGGTAGTTTAAAACCAAAGGAGTTGATAGATTGGATGAATAGTATGGAAAAGTTCTTTGAGTGGAAGACTATGAGAGAATAAAAGAAGGTAAAATTTACATGCACAAAATTGAAAGGTCTTGAAATGATTTGGTGGGATCACCTATAAAAATAGAGACAAAGAAAAGGTAAAGGTAAGATTAATTCATGGAAAAAAATGGAGAAAATATTAGGGAGAAATTTCTTCTTATAGATTATGCACAAACCCTATACAAAAAAATTTAAAATTTGAGGCAAAAAGATCATAGTATACATGAGTATATAGATGAATTTTATAAGATTCCTACACAAGTGGATCATGAAGAAACATACGAGCATATGGATCCAGGGTATGTAAATGGTTTGAAATTTTCTATTCAAGATAAATTAAGCATGAATATAATACTTAACATGGAGGAGGCTTATCAATTAGATTTGAAGGTAAAAATAAAAAAATAAATAAAATTTCATAAAGACATCTACTGATCCAAAAGTAAATGTATCCCCTCCAATAAAGGGTTGAGGTGGGTTTAATACCACTGGAGGTGGCTTTAATGCCAATAAAGGTGAATCATCACATGGTACAAAGAGACAAGATGATTATACATAAGAGTTTCAATACCAACAAAGAGGACAAGGATATTAGAGAGAATGAGGTTATAATGGTGATAGAGGATTGTTTTTGAATCAACATAGATATTATTTATATTATAGATGTCTAAAAAAGGGTAAATAGTGTTTATGTGTCCACACTATCAAGATCAATAAAGGAGGTAAGAAGATTGCCCAAGAGTAAATCTAGTTGAAGCTAAAATAGAAGAGCATAATATTGAAGTTGCATTAGTAGATGTTGGATAGAATCTCATGATGAGAACAACCATGATCTCTTAAAGGAAGGAAAAAGTACAAAATAAAAAAGGTGGTGATGCATGCCTACGATCAAATATTTTTTAAACAAGATATACTTTAAGTGGAAAGGTATGAAAAATAATTATAGATGGTGGTAGCTATGAAAATATGGTTTATAAAGAAATGATTGAGAAACTAAATATATAATGTGGAAATAATCATATCCTTATTATATTTCACGGTTTAACAAATGGAATGAAGTTATATTAGATAAAAGGTGCCTAATCAAGTTTTCTATAGAAAAGAGTTATATTGATAAAATATGGTGTGATGATATTTTGATGGATGCATGTCATGTGTTATTAGGAGAATCATGGTACTTTGATAGAAAACTAATTCATGGTGAAGAAGAGAACAAATATACTTTTTTGGAAATGTGGTAAAAAGGTAGTTGTGTTACCTCTTAAAGAGGAAGAAAAGACAAAAAGCATGCTCTCTACTAAATAATTTATCCAATATATGATGGTAATAAGTTGTTGTGCATTAGTAGCAAATAATGAAGAAACAATTTTTTTTTCAATACCAATATAAGTAGAAAAAGTGTTGAAATAATATGAATATGTTATCCTTAATGAGTTATGAAATGGTTTACCACTAAAGGGAGATATACAACATGACATTGATTAGATTTCAAAATCACCTTTAACCAATCAAATAGCTTATAAGATGAGTCCAATAGAACATATAAAATTAAATAAATATGTTATTGAATTATTAAGAAAGAAGGTGATAAGGGAGAGAATGAGTCCATATACAACACTAGCATTGATAACTCTAAAGAAAGACGTAGGATGCAGAATGTGTGTAGATAGTAGAGAAATTAACAAAATGACAATAAAGTATAGGTTTCGTATACCTCATTTAGATGATATGATGGATGTGCTTGCAGGAGAAAAATATTTTACCAAGATTTATCTAAGGAGTGGTTATTATCATATTCGAATTCATGAAAGAGATGAATAAAAAACTACATTCAAGACTAGAGATTGCTTATATGAGTGGATGGTGATGCCATTTAGACTATCTAATGCAACTAACATATTTATGAGAGTGATGAATATAGTGCTATAAGAATATATTAGTAAGTTTGCAATTTTTTATTTTGATGATATTTTGATATTTAGTAAGACTAAAGAAGAATACTTACAAATTTTTATAATGGTAATAGATTTATTAAGAAAGGAGAAGTTGTATACAAATTTGAAGAAGTGTAGGTTTATACAAAATAGTCTAGTATTTTTAGGATTTGTAGTTTCAGCAGATGGTATGAAAATGGATGAAAAGATAAAGGTGATCTTTGAGTGTCCTATTTCAAAAATAATTATAGAGGTAAGAAGTATCCATGAGTAAGAAACTTTTTATAGAAAATTTATAAAAAAAATTAGTAGTATTATGACACCAATAACATATTTCATCATATGGAAGGAATTTTCATGGACTAGAGTGACCACAAAAAGATTTTAAATTTCTAAGAAGAAGATAATTGAAAGACCAATTTTATTATTATTGGATTTTGACAAAGTGTTTGAGGTGGATTGTGATGCTTCATTTTTAGGAAATGGTGTTTTGATGAGTCAAGAAGGAAAGATAATAACATATTTTAGTGAGAAATTGAATGAGGTAAGAAAAAAATATTCTACTTATGATTTTGAACTTTACACAATTATATAGGCATTAAGAAACAAGAGGTATTACCTATAACCTAAAGAGTTTATACTATTTATAAATAAAGAAGGTTTATATTATGTGAATACACAAAAGAAGTCAAATAGTAGTCATGAAAAGTGGGTTTCTTTTTTCTAGAGGTATACTTTTGTACTGAAATATAGATCAGAAAAATAGAATTAGGTTGTTGATACATTGAGCATGAGGGTAGCATTATTAACTAATATGGTGAGTGAAGTAGTTGGATTTGAAGCTATCATAGAATTATATTATGCCGATCCATATTTTAGCAAGGTAGTTGAGAAGTGTAGTAATCCACTAATAGGTGGGACATATGCTATTCATGATGAGTATCTTATATAGGAAGGTTATCTCTTTAAAGGGAAATAATTACACATTCCATTTGGATCTCTACAAGATAAAATAATAAGAGAATTACATGGTAGTGGTTTGGATGGAAATTTTGATTAGATGAAGACAATAACTTTCGTGAAAGAAAAGTATTTTTTCCCAAAGATGAAGAGAGATGTAAAAAAATATGTTTTAATATGCAGAATATGTCCAATGGCCAAAGGACATGCATTAAATATTGGACTATACATGCCATTATTAGTTATAAGAGGACCATGGATAGATTTGAGTATTGATTCTATGTTGGGATTGCTAAACACATAGAGAGGTAAAGATTCAATTTTTATTATTGTAGACAAATTTTATAAAATGGTTAATTTCATTGCATGTAATAAAATCAATGATGACACTAGGGTTATAGAATAATTTTGGGAATTTTGATGAGATGAGGACATGAACTGAAGAATGAGTTGATTAGTCTTAGCCCTATTAGTTTTGACACACATCAAGATTACTTCACGAAGTTCAAATCATTGAGATTGAAATTAAAATAATTTAAAACTGATAAGAAGGATTCATAGTTTATCCTTTTCATCATTATAAAACATGAACATGATTATTCTATTTTTGTCTCTACCTTCCTTGCAACCAACAGAGCACTTGGTATAACTTGGTACATCATGGACTATGCCCTGCATTGCTGAGTACTTTTTTCTAACTTGAATCAAAAATAATATAAACTAATTTAGATGGGTGTACTAAAGTCTATTAAACCACATGCTCTACTTGTAGTACATGACATTAAAAAGGTTTCAAAAGAGAAGAAATAGAACACCAAGGATTATGAGAGCAAGAAGGATCAACCCATCACCAAACCAAACTTCAGCATTTCCTCTTCGAGTGTTAAATCTAAAAAAGAGAGGATCAAATGTGGGTATTGAATGGGAGACCATGATGAAATAAAATGTTTTAAAAATTATATTGATTACTTTATGAGTCTTCTTGGGAAGAACAACATATGCGTTCCTATGTCTATCAAACCATCTTCATCAACCCATGAATCCAAGGAATATGACAATGGAAAAATGAACGAGAAAGAACTAGTAAAAGAGAAAACAAAGAGGAGAGATTTAGTTGTAGTTGTACCTATATCTCCTACATGGGTTATTGATTCTGGTTCCTTATATCATATGACTTCTTCACATGTGGAGCTCCCTTCGTTGGAGCCATGTGACATGTATTATATCTGACTAGGTGATGATACTTATAAATAGGTGTTTGGGAGAGGGTCTATTCAATTGAGTGGTGGAACATTTAATAATTTTCTAAATATTCCCTTGATATTAAATAATTTCATATCAATATATTATATCACTCATCTTGGTCAAGGTACGTAAGTTGAGTTTCCTCTAGATTCAGTGTATGTTAGAGATTTGTGTAGTGATAGTGTCATTATAGTGGGTTTAGTCAATCATGAGACTAGTCTATATTATTTCTCTCAATTTGTTTCTATTTCATATACTTCATTAGTTTCACCTATATTTGATGCTACTTTAGATACTGAGCACATTTTTGATGTTGTGATGTAGAAAAAATAGGCCAATCTTTCAGAGACCATAACTTTTGACCCGTAGCTCCATTTGAGCTCTTCTACAAACCAAAATGATCATATAAAAATAATTATGTTTTAAAAATCATAGATATCCACTTTGAATTGGTTTATATATTTTTTTGGGGTCATATGTGATCATTTGTGTGTCCAAAATTACCATTTAATGATATTTTGGAAATTTCCTATTTTTAGAAATTGAATATTTTTAGGTATGGACATAAAATTTAATTGAATTTAATACCATAGGTTAATTTTATAATTTATTATATTTTTATATATTTTTATATATATGCACACTTACATGTGAAACTTACTATAAATAGTAGCTGCTAAAAATAGACATTTTTCTTA
>JARHVA010005805.1:500000-520000 GCA_037957365.1 Torreya grandis
CAATAAATCCATTATGTGCTTTATGCAATAAATAAACATGTATACTACTTATGTAGATATCAATGCCATGCCTCAAATGAAGTGATGCCAACAATAAAGTCTCAAATTTTCTACCAATCAGATTCCCCCAAATATTTTTTTTAATGCCACCAGTTAACCTTCTTGCTAGTTGACTTTACCAAACACCTAAATATTTTATCTGCACAAAAAATGATGCATTTTTACTAGCTGAAAAATGTTTCAATATTTCCATGTTAAGCATAAACATATCCTATATCATCCATTTCAGACTAATAAAAATATCAATGTACTTTAAGATTATTGGATATTTTAAATTTTAGTGGTCACATGGAGCATGATAGAGACATTATTTTTTTGAATGTGGTTCCATCTCCATCAATAAATCTTGTGGAATGCATGAATTTATGAAACAATGGGTTATTATAAGGTAATTTAATGTATTTTATTTTTATGGGGTCACTAAAAATTTTAACCATTTATTTGACAAGTCAAATTTTTTTTTGAGAAGTGGTCAATGTCAAATCAAGTTACTTTTTTCCAATAATAATTTTACAAAAATATCAATTATCATCCTGTTCAACATAAATTTGTATCTTATCCATGTTGCATAGGGCCAAATTGGGTATGTGCATATTAATTATATGTGATTTTTTTGGTGTATAGGTCATAAATTATCAAAGTGGTGGTGGAAAAAGTCTAATTAAAATATTCAATAATTCAATCACATAGTCCCTTCTTGTGAATATTGAAAAGTTGAAAAGAATTGTAAAAAATATCAAAAAAAATATTATGAAAATACTTTCTTATTAATAAAATTTATAAATGTATTAAACTGAGAAGAATATTCCCAAATAAAACCATCCAAAATATTATAATTTTTATATGGAAAAACATTAGCAAAACTTTGGAATAGTTAAAACCATATACTTAAAAAATTGATTGGCTAAAAAATATACACTAATTGAAAAGTGAAATCATTAGTACCCTCCATTAGAGACTAATACCACTGGAAACACTAAATGGATTCTAAGATTTTTATTATAAATATTTGATATCATATTGACCTTCAGAGCCGAACCCTCTACATAAACGAACAAAACAAGAATAAATATTAGAAATCAGGATACAAAATGTGACTAGTCTACAACAATACTTTGAATGAAAGTAAAAGCATACCAGTTAGTAGAGTTTTATAATTAAAATGTTTAATTATCATCAATCACTAAAAGAGCACCATAATGTGCATTTTCCTATTGTAATTCAATACACAAAATCATAAATTCTTATGTCTATCGACAAAGACATAAACAAGAAACATAAAATTATTAGTCCCTATCAAGTAGGGAACTATAAGAATAATTTAAATAAGTTAAATTTATGTTCTTAACAATCAAAATATTTAACAAATAAATTTAGTTTATAACTTCTAAAGTCTAACAATAAAATATAAAATAAATTATTCCATTAATTTTAATGCCTGAGTTGTAGAATGGAAAATAAATTCAATGTAAAAAGTGTCAAATTCCCAAATCTTATACTGCATTTATTACCCACACTATTTATCCACCACTTCAACTGTATCTCTCTAAAGTTTTTAGTTCCTTTTGAAAGCATATTTTATTTTGTAGTATTCATAACCTAACGAGTCTTATATTTTTATATTTCCAGGCATGACACATTAGAAAGTGAGTGAGTGAGTGTTATTTAATTTTGTTTTCCATCACTGGAGTAGCATTTTTATTGATGAATCATCTATGCAACCTATTTTATCCCAAGGAAATAAAACTCATGTTAGATGTTATGCATGCCATCCTAAAATTGGAATTCTATGCCAATCAAAGGTTCCACACTTATGTCATCATGTAATTGTCATTTTATTTTTATTAAATCATCCTTTACTATTTTCCCAAGGCACTGCCAACAAACCTTCATTATTTTATTGCATCTAAATCCAAAATAATCTAGAGAAGGAACTCACAAGTGGGCAAGTAAGATAATTTTATTCTTTTCTTGTTTATTCCACAAATAATTTTAGTGTGCAAATAAATACATCATACTTTATTTGTCATTATTCACACTTTTTATAAAGTCTATTACAAACATGGTTAAATTTTATATTTCAAAAAGTTCATATTTATAGTCAGTGCATGCCAATATTTTATTTCCATGAATTATCATCATCATTTGTTTATATGCCACTAGCAATGCAGGTTTTGTAGGAGATTGTTTGCATCACAACATGTTAATTTCTCTTGTATATATGTTCTTAAATAATTTTTCAATGATGTTAGGAATTGGTTCATTGTACATGTTGATCAAGGATTTACATTTATTTAGTATAATTTGGCATTGACATACCATCATACAAATATCTTAGCACACTATGGCTGGTAAATGAGAGAAAAATTATCTTGGACTTATCTATAAATATTGATTGTCATGATTTGGTGAACATCAATGTTTAAATATTTATTCTTTTCTTTGTATTATTTTTTAGATCATGTTTGGTGGCTAGCAGTCAATTTGTATGATTTTACTTAGGATTACATTTCTTTCGTTGTTATTTTTCATTTTACAGGCAAAGGTAAAATGTAACCCTAATTTTTAATAGATGTTTTCTAAGAATATGATTAATATATGCACTACTTTTTTCAAAATGTCATATATATTTTGAGGTAAAATATGTGGAATAGTTTTTACATGAACACTAAAAAACTTAGGTTTTCAACATCTTATAAATATATAGGTGAAATTTTATAAGATAAAATCCTTTCACTATAAGTTTTATGTTTAAAATAATAGAAACAACATTATTTATCATGAAAAATTCGTATCTAAAATATCGAGTGTTATATAATATTTTTTTAGGTTTTAAAATCTCATTTAAAAATAATTTACTATTAGTCAAATTAAATCATTATGTACATAGATTTTATACATTATAAATAAGTTTTTCTACTATAAGTGAGTTCTAGGAAAACCAACCATAAGCACTAGAATAGATATAATCAAATCTAGAATATTAGATAACCTTGACTAGAAGTTAGAGAAAGTTTCTTAGGTAGTCCGGTTTCAAAAAATGTAATGAAAATGTTCTTCATAAATAACATGCCACACATTGTGGTACAAGTGAAATCTATTATAAGTATCCTTGTCAAACTTTTAATACATAACAAACATGATATCCTACTATCCAAACTAAGAGATAGACTAAAGCAGGTAAGCCACTAAGAGGTTGATCGTTAGTTTGAAATTGTACTCATCAACAACATACACAAATAGATATAAGAATGATGACACTGAAATTTTTATTTTTTTCTTGTTGCATTGTCCATACCTTCTAAATTTACATATAAAATATAATTTAGATAATTTATAATACAAAGGAAGGTAATCTTTCCAAAAGAACTATTACTAATTAAATTAAGCAAGCTCACATTACCTATTTACATGAAAACATACACAAATAATTTATCAATATAAAATAAATTCAAAGTCATGTAATAGCCACTACATGGCACTTGTTTCATATGTCATAGGGCTTTCTATTTGTGATTGCTAAATTTAATTTTTAAAAAAAAACTACAAAACATTTATAGATTTGATTTACTCATTTAGTATGACACTTATTCAAAATGTTTGAAAATAGGAAATAAATTATGGAACATGATTTATATATGTGAAACAAGTTTATTTAAACACTAACCATTATTTTTACCTTTAGAGAAAATCCTGAATTTGGTTTTTAGGATAGTAATTAATGTGAATAGATTTATAAAGTATATTATAAATTTTAATGCATAAATAATAGCATATTCATTTTCAGAATTACATAATACTTCCATAATTATAATTAAATATTTAATTTATATCATAGCACTTCATGTTCATGAAATATGTTATTTTATCTTACTTATTAGTCTATTTTTTAATAAAAAAATATACTAAATTTACCACTCATCTAGAATAATTTTTCTTTACGAGTCCTTAATATATATAGTTTTTTGAGTAAATTCTATAAATATTTTTATATTTATTTATATTTTACATGTTAGGTTGTGACCGATTTTGAATACTATTGAAGAGCTTGATAAATAATCAGTGTTTCAAATTTGTGTTAACACTCCACTTTTATCAATGTCATCTATGTAACCCATAAACTCAAAAAATAACTATTAATAATTAAATTTAAATTGTAATAAGTAATTACACAATATTGAATTTGTGTTTTTAAGTTCAAATTGATGTATAATTATCAAAAAATAATGTTTTATTTCATATTACTTGACAATCATCGTTAAAAAATGCTTTTCATCTATTTGCACACTCACATTGATACTTTGAATTGAATGAAACAAATATAAAGTTCATCATACTATTCTAATTATTAAATCAAGCTTACATTAAAAATATAAATATGAAATAATGCGCAAACAATTATTAATACAAATCTAGGGGCTAACCATAACTCATATTTACATATTCCATCAGAGCTTACAAAAATATACTAAGCAACGAACAATTCACTAAGAGAAAAATAATCATTTACAATTCATACTCATTTAGATACACAATCTACTTCTTGCAAATGACTATTTTGAAGAATCATCTTTATTTTTATCTATTTCAATTCTTTAACTATAATTCAATGCATGCAAGATCTCCAAATCACATGTTTTAATTGTCCTTCATGTCATCAAGAGGTGTGTGTGTGTGTGTGTGTGTGTGTGTGTGTGTGTGTGTGTGTGTGTGTGTGTGTGTGTGTGTGTGTGTGTGTGTGTGTGTGTGTGTGTGTGTGTGTGTGTGTGTGTGTGTGTGTGTGTGTGTGTGTGTGTGTGTGTCTGTGTGTGTGTGTGTCTGTGTGTGTGTGTGTGTGTGTGTGTGTGTAAAGTCAATGACATCTATTTATACTATATACAAGTTGTGATACTATAACTTTATTTTTACAATATTCTATATTTTTTAACAAATGAAACTATTTTTCATATTTCCTTATTCTTACTATTAAGAAAATTTCTTTCTCTTATTTCATGCTACCTCAATTTTAATGACATTAACATTAAAAGCAACATATTATTCAAGATAATGGGACTAGCCACTACATAATCCTTATTTTTATAAAGTCTTCATCTAATTTGATCCTGAAAAGTACCACTTAAATTAATTTTGATATGAAAATGATTTAATTTGGCCAAGCCAACGTTTATCGAATATTTTCTAAGAATGAAGGATGGGTCAATTTGATTTATATGAGAGAATGAATATTCACAATTTAAATATTCAAGGCATAATGAATTTTACATATGCATTGTCAAATCTACCAATGTAGTCTTATTCTATATTTTAAATTAAATACTCTTTTACTCAAAAACAAAAAGTTTTTAATGCAACATTCATTCCACACCCAATTTCTATAAAGTAACACATATACATTATATGATGTGTTCATTATTATATAATAAAAAAATAGGCGTAGTTTTATTTCCCATTTTCATTCAAAGATAGTGTTATGACTCTAATAACATAAACACAACATTATAACTACCAAATTATTTCATATGCTAGTAAATGCAGATGCAACGTTGTTTACATTTTTATTCAATCTAAACAAATAATTATTTAAGCTATATTTTCATTTATACATAAATATTTTCATATGATTTCAATAATGTGAACAAAATATTATAAGTTTCATTATATGATTCAACATAATATTATATCCTTTAGTGTATGATTCTGATTCTATGAAATATATGGATGATGTCCACATGTCATAATTTTAATCATTTTACGTTATGGACGTAGTAGTTCAAGAATGATAGCATAACATGTAAATATAAATCCAAAATATCTTTAATATAATATAAGACATAATATCCAAATTTAATAATTTCATGTTATTTTTATTATTGTTTTACATATTAAATTTTCATTAAAATAAAAAATTATATAATACCCTTTTTCACTTTATCAATTACTATTTACAAACTTAAAAAATAAAAATAAAAAATGTTAGAAGAGGAAAATATTAATGCCCCTTTACTCCTCCAAAACCTCCCATCCACCTATTTTGAAATTAGAGCTAAAATTATACAATACCCTATTGGTATGGAGAGTCCTTACTAAAATTGATATGTTAATCGCGCTATCCAGAAAACACTAGTCATTGGAGCTAAAATTGGAATTATGTCATTATTTATAAGGGCATACTAAATATAGTTTCAATGTTAGTGTACCAATATTTTTAAATTTTAATAAGGCATAATAATTATGTCATTATTTCTAAGTACATACTAACAATGTTATAAAAAAAATTATAATTTTTTTTAAAACTTTATTTCTTTATTTCTTAGGTTTAAGCATTCATTATATTTCCTATCAGCATGACCATCGCAACATATGTTGAGATTGTTATTGGTATTGTTTCAACCCATATTTCATCATTATATGTTGAATTCGTGTGTGTTAGCATGATGGTGTTCTAATTTTATAGGGTAATTTTAAAGATAAGTGATACTTTTTGAAAAACTATATATTAAGCATATTCTTCATGAATCCAATACCAAAAAATATATTGCATACAATTATTATTGATTTTAAAAATTAAAGATAAAATATATAAATGAATAATTACATTAATAATGCATGATTGTCTGTGTGTGTGTGTGTGCATGCGCACGCATGCACACACAAGTGTGTGTGTGTGTGTGTGTGTGCACGCGTGCGTGTGTGTGCACGTGCGTGCGTGTGTTGATATATATATATATATATATATATATATATATATATATATATATATATATATATATATATATATATATATATATATATATATATATATATATATATATATATATATATAAGATTAAGCATTCAATGAAACACAACTCTTATTCAAGGAAATACAATTTCTATAATTAACACTAAAGCACATTATATTGTTCACCATTGCCAATAGAAACATGCTAATTTAATATAGACAAATAGTTGCTTAGAGTACCTACTGATTCAAACTAGCACTTTTGTGAAATGTTATTCTCAAAATTATCTCTTTATTTTTTTGAAAACCATAGTAAACAAACTTTTGATTTCATCGAAACACCTCTAACTCTATGAACTATTTTGTGAATGTTCTACATAGAAAATTTGAAAGAACATAGCATTAATATTTGTCAAATACTTCTAGTTTCTAAGACTAAATAAAGTCTTGTTATCAAGTATTTTTAATGATTATTTTAAGGTTTATGTCTTTTTATATTTCAAAACAATATCACCAGGCCTAATTTCTTACAGAGCTTCTTTGTTTGACTAAAATTCTCATCAATAGATTAAGGAGAAGAAATAAATGCAAACAAATATTGGAATTTTTTTAAGTATTATCTATTCAAATACCACCATGAAGAATAACAAAAAATATATACTTGTTTGCATGGCAATAAATCTACTATAAACTTAACATCAAATAGCAAATGGGCTTTCCTAAGAATTGTGTTATCATCTAATCTATAATCAAATGCTAAATCCATATTTAGTAAAGTAAAAAAAATCACATTTTAAAAAATTCAATAATTATTAATACTTTCTTATTAATAACATTTACAAATGTATTAAACTAAGAAAAATATTCCAAAATAACACCCTTCAAAATATTCTAATTTTTATATGGAAAAACATTATCAAAACTTTGGAATAGTTAAAACCATATACTTAAAAAAAATTATTGGCTGAAAAAATATACACTAATTGAAATGTGAAATCATTAGTACCTTGCATTAGAGACTAATAATAATGGCAACACTAAATGGATTATAATATAGTTATTATAAATATTTGATGTCATATTGACCTTCAAAGGCCTACCCTCTACATAAATGAACAAAACAAGAATAAATATTAGAAATTGGGATACAAAATGTAACTAGTCTACAACAATACATTGAATGAAAGTAAAAGCATATCGGTTAATAGAGTTTTATAATAAAAATGTTTAATTATCATTGATCACTATAGGAACATCATAATGTGCATCCTCACATTTTAATTCAATGCACAAAATCATAAATTCTTATGTCTATAGACAAAGACATACATAAGAAACATCAAATTATTTGTCCCTATCAAGTAGGAGACTATAGGAATCATTTACATAAATAAAATTTATGTTCTTACCAATCACAATATTTGAATTTTTTTTTTTAATTTAGAACTTATAAAGTCTAAAAATAAAAAATAAAACAAATTATTCCATTTATTTTAATGCCTGAGTTGTAGAATGGAAAATAAATTCAATGTACAAAGTGTCAAATTCCCAAATCCTATACTTCCTCTATTGCACACCCTATTTCTCCACCACTTTGACTATATCTCTATCATTTTTCATTTCTATTTAAAATCACATTTTATTTTGTAGCATTCATAACCTAGCATGTCTTATATTTTTATATCTCTAGGCATGACACATTAGAAAGTGAGTGAGTGAGTGAGTGAGTGAGAGTGAGTGTGTGTGTGTGTGTGTGTGTGTGTGTGTGTGTGTGTGTGTGTGTGTGTGTGTGTGTGTGTGTGTGTGTGTGTGTGTGTGTGTGTGTGTGTGTGTGTGTGTGTGTGTGTGTGTGTGTGTGTGTGTGCGCGTGTGTGTGCGCGTGTGTGTGCATGTGTGTGCGTGTGTGCGTGTGTGCGTGTGTGCGTGTGTGTGTGTGTGTGTGTGTGTGTGTGTGTGTGTAATTTTGTTTTCCATCTCTAGATTACCATTTTTATTGATGAATCATCTATGCCACATATTTTATCCCAAGCAAATAAAACTTGTGTTAGATGTTATGCATGCCATCCAAAAATTGGAAGTCTATGCCAGTCAAAGGTTCCACACTTATGTCATCATGTAATTGTTATTTTATTTTGATTAAATCATCCTTTACTATTTTCCCAAGGCACTGCCAACAAACCTTAATTATTTTATTGCATCTAAATCCAAAATAATCTAGAGAAGGAACTCACAAGTGGGAATGTAAGATAATTTTATTCCTTTCTTGTTTATTCCACAAATATTTCAGTGTGTAAAAAAATACATCATACTCTATTTGTCATTATTCACACTTTTTCTAAAGTCTATTGCAAACATGGTTAAATTTTTTTATTTCAAAAAGTTTGATTTTATAATCAGTGCTTGTCAATATTTTATTTCCATGAATTATAATCATCATTTATTTATATGCCACTAGTAATGCAGGTTTTGAAGGAGATTATTTGAATCAAAACATTTTCATTTCTCTTGTATGTATATTCTTAAATAATTATTTAATGATGTTAGGAAGTGATGCCCTGTACATGTTGATCAAGGCTTTACATTTATTTAGTATAATTTGGCATTGACATACCATCGTAAAAATATCTTAGCAAACTATGGCTTGTAAATGAGAGAAATATTATCTTGGACTTATATAAAAATATTGATTATCATGATTCGGTGAACATCAATGTTTAAATGTTTGTTATTTTATTTGTATTGTTTTTGAGATCATGTTTAGTGGTTAACATTAAATTTCTATGATTTTACTTAGGATTACATTTCTTTCATTGTTATTTTTCATTACAAGGGCAAAGGTAAAGTGTTACCCTAATTTTTAATAGATGTTTTATAAGAATATGATTAATAGATGCACTATATTTTGTAAAATGTAAAATATCTTTTGAGGTAAAATATGTGGAATGGTTTTTACATGAAAACTATAAAACTTAGGTCTTCAACATCTACTTAATATATAGGTCAACTTTTATAAGATAATCCTTTCACTATAAGTTTTATTTCTAAAATATTAGAAATAACATTATTTAGCATGCAAAATTTGAATATAAAATATCGAGTGTTATATAATATTTTTTTAGGTTTTAAAACCTCATTCAAACATAATTTACTATTAGTTAAATTAAATCATTATGTATATAGCTTTTATGCACTATAAATAAGTTTTCCTAATATAGGCGGGTTTTAGGAAAACCAACCATAAGCACCACAATAGACAAAATCAAATTCAGAATAGTAGATAACCTTGACCAGAAGTTAGAGAAAGTTTCTTAGGTATCCAGGTTTCAAAAAATCTAAATAAGTTGTTCCTCATAAATAACATGCCACACATTGGGGTACATGTGAAATCTATTATAAGGATCCTTGTCAGACTGTCAATACATAACAAACACGATATCCTACTATCCAGACCAAGGGATAGACTAAGGCGGGTAAGACACTAAGAGGTCAAGCCCTAGGTTGAAGTTGTATTCATCAACAACATACCCAAATAAATACAAACATGATAGCAATACAATTTTTTTTTTCTGGTTGCATTGTCCCTACATTCTAAATTTACATATAAAGTATAATTTAGATAATTTATAATATAAAGGAAGATAATCTTTCCAAAATAACTATTAATAATTAAATTAAGCAAGCTCACATTACATATTTACATGCAAACATACACAAATAATTTATCAATTCAAAGTCATGTACTAGCCACTACGTGGCACTTGTTTCAAATGTCATAGGGATTTCTATTTGGTATTGGTAAATTTGATAAAAAAAAATTCTTTCAAAACATTTATAGATTTGATTTACTCATTTATTATTACACTTATTCAAAAAAATTGAATATAGGAAATAAATTATGGAAGATGATTTATATATGCCAAACAAGCTCATTTAAACACCATTATTTTAACCTTTAGAGAAAACCCAAAATTTGGTCTTTCAGATAGGAAATAATGTGAATAGATTTATAAAGTATATTATAAAGTTTAATGCATAAATAATAGCATATTCATTTTTAGACCTACCTAATACTTGCATAATTCTACTTAAATATTTAATTTATACCATATTAGTTCATGTTCATGGAATATGTTATTTTATCTTACTTATTATTCCTTTTTTTAAAATCAAGTAAATTCACCACTCATCTAGTATCATTTTTCATTACCAGTCCTTAATGTATATAATTTTTTGAATAAATTATATATATATTTTTATATTTATTTATATTTTACTTGGCAAGTTGTGACCAATTTTGAATATAATTGAAGAGCTTGATGAATAATTAGTGTTTCAAATTTGTGTTAACACTCCACTTTTATCAATATCATCTATGTAGGCCGTAAGATCGCAAAATAAATATTACTAATCAAATTTAAATTTCAATAAATAATTACACAATATTGAATTTGTGTTTTTAAGTTCAAATTTATATATAGTTCTCAACAAATAATGTTTTGTTTCATATTAGTTGATAATCATCATTAAAAATTTCTTTTCATCTATTTGCACACTCACATTGAGACTTTGAATTGAATGAAACAAATATAAAATGTAACATACTATTCTAATTATTAAAGCAAGCTGACATTAAAAATCTAAATATAAAATCATGGATGAACAATTCTTAATACAAATCTAGGGACTAACCACTACTCATATTTACATATTCCATCAGAGCTTACAAAAATATACTAAGGAACAATTCACTAAGAAAAAAATAATCATTTACAATTTATAGTCATTTAGATACAGAATCTACTTCTTGCAAAGATTGTTGTGAAGAATCATCTTTACTTTTATCTATTTTTGTTCTTTAATTATAATTCAATCCATGCAACATCTCTAAATCATAGGTTTTACTTGTCCTTCATGTCATGAAGAGAGTTCATATGTATACTACCTTTGCCTCACTTACAATCTTAAAACTATTAGAAATACTAAGACATTTTACTTTGTAAAAACTATTTACTTATTATACTTATATTATATTTTCCTTCTACATATAATTTATATACATAAGTCAATGACATCTATTCATGCTACATACAATTTGTGCTACTATAACTTTGTTTTTACAATGTTATATATTTTTCAACAAATCAAACTATTTTTCATATTTCCTTATACTCACTATTAAAAAAATTGTTTTCTCCTATGTCATGCTACCCCAATTTCAATGATATTAACATCAAAGGCAACATACTATTCAAGATAATGGGACTAGCCACTATACAATCCGTTTTTTTATAATGTCTTCATCCAATTTGATCCTAAAAGGGTACCATTTAAATTATTTTTGATATGAAAATGATTTGATTTGGCCAAGCCAACGTTTATCGAATATCTTCAAAGAGTGAAGGATGGGTCAATTTGATTTATATGAGACAATGAATATTCACAATTTAAATATTCAAGGCATAATAAATTTTCCATATGCATTGTCAAATCTACCAATATAGTCTTATTCTATCTTTTAAATTAGATACTCTTTTACCTAGAAACAAAAAGATTTTAATGCAATAATCATTCCATGCCCAATTTCTCTAAAGTAACACATATATATTATATTGTGTGTTCATTATTACATTAGAAAAAAATAGTTGTAGTTTTATTTCCCATTTTCATTCAAAAATAGTGTTATGACTCTAATAACATAAACACAACATTATAACTACCACATTATTTCATATGTTAGTAAATGTAATGTTCTTTACATTGTTATTCAATCTAAACAAATAATTCTTTAAGCTATATTTTCATTTATACATAAATATTTTCATATGATTTTAATAATGTGAACAAAATATTATAAGTTTCATTATATGCTTCAACATAATAGTATATCCTTCAGTGTATGACTTTTATTCTATGAAATATATGGATGATGTTCACACATCATAATTTTAAATTATAGATGTAGTAGTTCAAGAATTATAACATAAAATGTAAATATAAACCCAAAATATCTTTGATATGAATGCTACATAATATCCAAATTTGATAATTTCATGTTAGTTTTATTATTGTTTTACATATTACATTGTCATCAAAATACAAAATTATAAAATACCCTTTTTCACTTTGTCAATTACTATTTACAAACTTGAAAAATAAAAAGGAAAAATGTTATAAGAGGAAAATATTAATGCCCCTTTCCTCCTTCACAACCTCCCATCCACCTATTTTGAAATTAGAGATAAAATTATACAATACCCTTTTCGTATGGAGATTCCTTACTAAAACTGATATGTTAATCGGGCTATCCAGAAAACACTAATCATTGGAGCTAAAATTGGAATTATGTCATTATTTCTAAGGGTATACTAAGTATAGTTTCATGGTTAGTGTACTGGTATTTTCAATTTTTAATAAGGCATAATAATTATGTCATTATTTCTAAGTGCATACTAACAATGTTCTAAATTTTTTAATAATTTTTTTTTACAACTTTATTTCTTTATTTCTCAGGTTTAATCTTTCATTATATTTCCTACTGGCATGACCATCTAAACTAATGCCAAAATTGTTACTGGTATTGTTTTAGATCATATTTCATCATTACAAGTTGAATTAGTGTTACTTAGCATGATGGTGTTCTAATTTTATAGGGTAAATTTCATATGAGACATGTTACATTTTGGTAAATTATGTTTTATAATTGGTTATGATATGATGATTACATGTTCATTATCTAAATTGTTTACCTTGTGAAATAGAATGAGCGAAATTAATACAAATAAAAAGGTTTACCTTGTGAAATAACATGACCAAAATTAATACAAATAAAAAGGCTTACCTTGTGAAATAGCATCATCAAAATTAATGATAGGAAGAATAATGCAAAGAAGTGGTAAGTGATTCTTATTAAAAATTGGTTCTAAATCATTAAAATTAGAACCTTTAAGTTATATTTAAAATGGCATGTGGGACGTATCTTTATAGGGAGTTATTACTAGGATGTCTTTGGAGCTCACTAATAAGAGGTTGTAAGTTTATATTTAAGTATATTTTTTTATATCATGTTTTATTTTATAAATTATGATGAGGTAGTTTAACCACTTTTATTATCATTAAAATATGTAGACTTAATAAAGTTTATTTTAGAAGCCACTTTATAATCATTTAGGTTTTTCGATATTAAAAGTAGAACTCTTAAGGTGAGTTTGAAATTGCATGTCAGATGCATTTCTACATGGTGATATTAAGATATTTTTACAAACTAAAAGGATGGTTTTTTATCACTTTTATTTATCACTAAATAATTTATACCAACTAAATTAGCTTTAAATGGTCACCTTAAAGTCTTATAAGCTTTTCATTGTCAAAAGTAGGACCCTTAATTTAGATTTAAAATTGCATGTAGGATGCATCTATATAGGGTGACCTTAGTAAGTGATGTTTAATTGACTTTAGAAGAGACTTTGGGATGAATTTGGAAGTGACATCAAGGTATCTTTAAAAAAAATGTTTAGATGTGTCTAAAGAAGGAATTATGTTGCCATTAGAGGAACATTGGGATTTTTCAAAGATGACATTGAGATGACTTGAGTGATGCCTTTAAGTCGACCTTATGTTTGAATTTATGTATGCATTTAATGGTGACATTTGGGTTTCCATAAGTGATCGTGTCATCATATTTAATATGATTTTAGGGTTGAATGGGGGACTAAATTAGGAAAATTTGATCCCCAAAACTTAATTAAGCAACCTATTTGATTTGGGCTCAAGTTATCATTATTATGTTCCCCATTCAAAAAATCACTATATTAGCTAGATGTCAAGATAAATAAGGGATATTTGAGCCTCCAAAACCTAATTAGAACAACCTCATGTGATTTGGACTTGGTTTTCACTAATTGAGTTCCCCATTCAACTAACCATTAAATTGTTTAGATGTGGGACTAAATTAGGGAAAAAATATTTCTTGAAACAAAGGTTCTAAAAACTTAATTTGATTTGGGGATTAATTTTTTATAGTTGATTATCCCATTCAACCAAACTCTATATTAGTTGGATGGGGGATGATATTAAAATAAATGGAATTATAATAACTTAATTCTGATAAATAATAAGTTTTAGGTCTCAATTTTTCATTAATTGAGTGTCACGTTCAACTAAAACTCAATGAGCTATATTGGAGATAAAATTACAAAAAATCAACCACCTAGAACCTAATTGAGAAAAACTATTATGATTTTGGGATTGATTTGTCATAATTGAGTGCCACATTTAATAAATCACACATTTGGTTAGATGGGGGATGTGATTTGAAAAAATTGTTCCCCAAATATATAATTTTCAAAGACCTAATTTGATTTATGGCTCAATACCCCTAATTTAATGGCCCATTTAACTAATCATTCTATTTGTTGGATGGGGGATGTAAACTGGTAAAATTGAGCCCCTAAAACCAAATTAACCAAACTAATATTATTTGAACTTGAGTATTCAACCAATCAATGTATTAGTTAGATGTGGAACTAAATTAGGGAAAATAAAGTCCCACAAAACCTAGTTGTTACAACCAAAGGTTCTCCCAAAAAATAGGACCTAGAACATAGGCATAGGCTCTCCCAAAAAATAGGAATAGTCCTGCAAAGAGGACATCAGTGCCACTTGAAGGACACTACAGCATATCTTAATTGAGGATTTTATGAGAGATTAATGGTCTATGGTTGGTGTGGAAAAATGATTGGATGATGCTGACTCTCCCCATAATAATACTTATTTTGAGATGACATTTGATATTTCCATAGATACAAGAGTTTGGAAAACTCATGCTCCATGGAGCCATGCATCCTATATCTAATACATTGTATTGTATTTATTTTAATTGAAATATTATCCTTGATGAGATGTAATTATTTACTTATTATAAATTAACAGTAGTGGTTGTATGTTTATACCTACCATGGATGGATATTTGTAATTACTTTTATATTCAATTATGTTTTGTTTCATATGATGATGTTGATCAATGATAGATAGATGTCACATGCTTATTTTATAGTTATCATTCTTAGTGTGTATTATTTGGATCACTTATTATATTCTTTTGATGTAATCTAATAAAAGAATGCATTGGTTAAATTCAAAAAAAATGTATTTCTAAGTAGATCCTAATAGCGATGTTACATGTGCTATTAGAGCTATGACTCAAACTCTAAGACTCAATGAGTAGACTAACATTTTTGTATATTTTATTTACTAGAAAGGATATGGTGAAAAATAGAATATCCATATAGGGTCCTTCAAATGTCAATGATAATACCCCTCCATTTTATCCTAATTTATTTACCACTAAGCATGTAGCAAAGTTAGATCAGATACTTGAAGCCATGAATGAGAATAGAGACTGGATTATAGCGCTAGAGTCATAAGTTCATGGCCATTAAGAGGAAGAACATCAGGATGAACTTGAATAGCATCTTGTTGAGCAAGAAAAACCTTAGGATATGAGAGCATAGGTAAATACAGAATTGGGTAGAGATATGGAGAAGGTGAATCCACCTAAGTTATATGGAACTATTTTGGGTGATAAAGTTGTTGTATGGCTAACTAAATAGAGAAGTATTTCTATATTCAAAATTATTTTGAGATCACTAAAGTAGTTTGTGGAGCATATCAGTTGGTTGGTGAAACAACTACATGGTGGGCCAATAAGAAGTTGGAAATGAATCTTAACTTGACCAAAACTACATGTGAGGAGTTTTTAAATTATTTAAATCATGTTATATTCAAAAATTATGATTTTACCAGAAGCTTAAACATTTTATAATCTTGAGCAAGAAGACTTATCAGTGAATGAGTACTAGGAGTAATTCACCAAACTTCTAAATTATGTACCTTATTACCAAGAAAATGAGAGGTTTAAATTCAATAAGTTCATCATGGGATTAAAACCATAAAATGGTGGATAGGTGGATGTTCATGGGCCATATAGCATGGACCAAGTCTTTGAAGAGTTAGTCAAATAAGAGCGAAATTTGAAATCTCCTATATAGGTCAGGGATAAGTTTAAGAAAAAATTTACAAGTTATAAATCAAATTTCAAAAAGAATAACTAGAAGCAGAGGAGTGGAGACTCTAGGAGGTAATTAAAAAAAATAGAATTCCAAATTTAACAATGGTTCAAACAATAAGAAATTAAGCAATAGTTTCAAAGGTGGTTTCAAGGGAAATTGATAGGTTGACATAAAAATACCACCTTAAGGTTTATTCATTTGTGGAGGTTACCATTATGAATTTGAATTTACCCAAGATAATTCAAATAAAAAAGTTACAAATCCTATATAGGGAACTTTTTAATAGCATATTCATATGATAGTTGATAATCAATAAGCCAATTTCTAGACTTCACCCAAAGAACTTTAGTTGTTTTGTTTGAACATCCAATTTCCATTATGATAGATACAAGTGTTTCATAATATTTTATAGCTCTTAAAATTATTATTAAGTTATCTATAATAGATGTAATAATGACACATGCATGGTTAGTATAATATGGGAATGATTCAAAAGTCATGGTTGACAAGTATTTAGTTTAAGCAAAGATTAGGTTTCTTGAATTCACAGGAGTAGTGGATCTATATGTAACACCACTAGGGTCATATGATATGATCCTAAGAGTAAAATATATTTAAAAACATAATCCTGAGGTTGACTGCTACCTGAAGAAGGTTGAGTGTCTAGATGATTTTTGAAATTAGACACAGATTCAAGACCAGAAAAGAGAGTTGAGGCTTAGGTAGAATTTTGCTATGCAACTTAAAAAGGCTCAAGGAAAAGGGTGAAAATAATTTATCATTAAGATAAATGAAATGGAGGAACCTAAGGAACCACATCTCAAATATTATCCATTCCTTAGTAATTTTCATGATGTGTTTCTGAAGCAATTATCAAGTTTGCTATTAAAAAGTTCCCTACATAGGAGTATCTTTAGCATCTAGAACAGTTTCAGAAGTAGAAGCTATATGGAAAGTTGTTTAAGTGTCCATTTTCCAAAATATATTGCAATATTTGGGACATATTATCTATAAATATGGCATTTAAATAGACCCAAAAAAGATAAGAGTCATTATGGAATGGTCGGTGCCAAAGAATGTCCATGAGGTAAGGAGTTACATGAGATTAATGGGCTATTACAAGAAGTTCATTCCAAATTTTTATAAGATATCTAATCCAATTACCTCTTTGAAACATAAGAATTAAATTTTTATCTGGTAAAATAAGTGTGAATTATATTTTTAAGAATAAAAAAGGAGTCTTACTTCAACACTAGTGCTAAGCTTTTTTGACCCTAATGGACACTTTTTAGTGATCATAGATGCATTTGGGGATGGATTAGGAGGATTCCTTATGCAAGATGGTGTAGTCATACCTTATGAATCAATGAATTTATAACCGTATGAGGTGAAATATTCCCCTCATGACCTAAAACTTGTAGCAAGTGTGCATGATTTGCAAGTTTAGAGGTATTACTTGAGAAAATTGTTCAAGATCAAGATAGATAACTTCATACTCAATTACATCTTTACCCAACTAAAACTAAATACTCATTAGAGACATTGGATAGAATTATTATTTTATTATGATTTTTATATAAACTATATCAAAAGGAAGAAGAACAAAATAGTTGATGCCCTAAGTTGTATAAGGTACATAGCAGTTGGGGCTACTATCAGTGGTACTTTTAGGGATTAAGTGATTGAATTATCACTAGGAAATAAATTTTATGATCAAGTCAGGAAATAATTATCTAATAGTGATTAGTATCCTAGGTATAAAGGAATTATATTATAGAGTAATAGTCTTTTTCATTGCAATAGAAGGATGTACGTGTCAGAAAGAAAGAATCTAGGGAGCATAGTGCTAAAAAACTACATAATACCCCATATTCATAACATCTAAGAGTATAGAAGCTCATGGTAGAGGTTATACCACTTTATTTTTTGAAGGAAATATAGAAATATATAGTGGACTTTGCGTCACATTGTTTGGAATGTCAGCGAGTGAAAGTCGAATATGTGCATCCAACAAAATTATTATATCTACATGATATACTAAACTAGAAGGGGTAGATGATTAGTATAAAAAATTTATAAGGTTTACCGTTGTCATGAAATAAGCACAATATGATCTTTGTATTAGTTGACAAACTAACCAAGGTGGCTCATTTTATACTAGGCAATTTGACAAACAATGTACCTACTCTTGTGAAGAGGTTCTTAAAGGAAGTGTATAGGTTGCATTTATTCCCAGAGAAATCATTTTAGATAATGATCCAAAGATGAATTATATATTTTTGGTAACTCCAAATTTAGCTTTGAGTACATAATTTAACTTTATCACTACATTTTACCAAGATATTAATGGTCAGATTAAGAGAGTTAATAAAGTATTATAGGATCTTCTTTGTATTTATTCCATGGACCAACAATACATGTGTGAAGACTATCTTATATTGGTTGAATTTGTATACAATAATTCATACCAGTTAGATCTAAAGATGGCACCATTTGAGGCAATATATAAGACAAAGTGTAGGACACCAATCAGTTGGGATAGGTTAGAAGACAAGGTAGTCTTTGAACCTCAAATGCTCTAAGAAATATAAAATCAATTTAGATTAATCACATGGAGATTGCCTGAGACCAATGATAGGTATAATATCATTGATTATCTAAATATAATATATACGAGGTTTTCAATATATGATAAAGTGTTCTTGTGGGTTAAGCCACATAAGAGCATGATTAAATCTGAGAAGTTGGTAAAATTATCATTGAGATATGTGGGACCCTTTGAGGTGTTAGAATTGGTTGATCCTATAATGTATAGGCTCAAATTTTCACTAAATGTAACTAAATTATATAATTTTTTCCATGTTTATTATATTAAAAAGTATGTAGATGATCCTTCACATGTGTTCGATTGAAATGCTTTGTAGGTTCTAAATCTTAGGGAGTTCATGGTAGAACCAATCAGAGTAATTAACACTTACGAACCTCATTTTTATAATGGGAAGATGTCATAGTGCAAGGTCTTATGGGACCAATACATTGAGGATAGTGTTATTTCAAGGATTATGATGAGTTTTATAGGTGATTTCCACATTTATTTGCTTGGTTTGATACTTCATACTATGTTATTTTTCTACTGAACAATGTTTTAGTTT
>JARHVA010005805.1:527500-552500 GCA_037957365.1 Torreya grandis
ATGGATCGCTAATTAGATTCTTTTGGTGTAATCTAATAAAAGAATGCATTGGGTAACTTTTTTAAAAAAATCATGTATTTTTAAATAGATCCCAGTGGGGATGTTACATATGGAAAATGATCCCAAGCCTAATATATTTGAAAATATGGATCTAAATAAAATATATAATAAAATATAAACATCAAGAACATGTTTATAAAGAGGTAAAAAAACATGTATAATATTATTATTTCTTCTAGGTGGATAAAAAAAATAGGAGTGTAACATGAAGGATAATAAAATATTCTAAATTGGGGTTCCATGAGAAAAAATTATGGTAATTTGAATCCAAATAATTAAAAATTATAATAAATAATATAAAATGGACTCCACTAGTACAATGCTGGTACAAACTAAACTTTAATGGGGCATCTAAACATAACACTAGGGAATCAAGAGCTAGAGCCATTATTAGAGATAGCATGTATGTTATAAAATAAACTTATAGATATGAAAAACATCATGTAAGTAGAGGGAGTTATTATGGGGCTCAATCTCACCTTGGAAAATAAAATCAAGAACGTCATTATTAAAGGAGACTTGATTCGAGTTTCCATTGATTATATCTTCTCAATTTAATAGCACTGATAATCAAGAAGGAATCATCTATTATAAATAATTTCCTAAAATTATATGAAATAACAACTCTCATCCATGTGACAAGAGCTATTGCTTTAGCTAAATTGCTTGAGGGCCTTAGAATGTTGAAGGAATAATAGGATACTACTTATCCCATACTATTTTTAAAGATGGCTCCACCTCCAAAAAGACATTAATTATTTTTACATGCCTCATCAATTAATATAACTTTTGTTTGGGAAATTCCAAGAAACCATTAACCTATTTTTAATTTGAGGAGGGAGATTGAAGATATTTTTAAATAAATTACACTTTAGGATAATATACCATTCTTCTCTAGTGATTTTACTTTTTGGAGGCATAAATTTTACATTAAACGCCACTTAAAAGAGTACATTATTTTTAGAGTAATTACTTTTTTAGAGAGGGATAAAATATCGAAGACTCTATTGTTTCTAATGAACTTGAATATTATCAAGGTAAAAATGTTCAATAGGCACAATACTTATGAAATAATAACCTATACCGACCATATTGAAAATTGAAATAATTACAAACCATGTATAGATAAACTTCAACTTAGAATTGGATTTGACATGTAAAATTCAAAACACTAAAAATTAAAAAAACTCTACCTACTCTTTTTAACAAATATTTTTTTATTAAATTTATTATTCAAGCACATGCAGCCTCAACAATCTCCAAAAATATTCTAAAAACTAAAATCAACCTATCAAACAAATTCAACTAAAGTTCATGTTTGGTTACAAAAATATATAATTTTTAAAAATAAAAAATACTAAGAAAACTAAAATGCATTTTTAGACCATCAAATGGTCACATATGGTCTCCAAAAAATATAAAAATATATTCATAACTGATATTTTTGAGATAGTCATTTTGGTGCAAAGAAGAGCTCAAATAGAGCTATTGATCAAAATTGAGGGACTTCAAATGTTTAGAATCATTTTGTCCATCAATTTATTTATTTTTATAAAATCTAGATGATCAAGGACTGGGCCATGGCCTAAATACTTCTAACTATATCCCTTCCCCCTTTTATCACATAAATCAAAATTTATTTAATATAACTTATGGTTATCCTAATTATATTAATTTTATTAAGTAAACATGACCATACTCTCCAATTAAAATTATAATGAAGGAGGATGAATTTCAGGGATTCATAATTATTATTACAAAATATACGCCAAGACAAACACTAAAAACTAATCCTTTTAACTCTATCCTAGAAAATATGTCTTCCTCATAATAAACCAAGGATTTAATCTAAATTTAAGGTGTCCCTAAGAGAAAAAAACTTTTTGAACAAGACATAAAGGTGTATTAATATAAGATACTAACTAATTATAGTCTACTTTCATCTATTAATCTATTGATGTGGTGAGAGTTTAGGAAATTTTTGAAATAAATAAGATCAGAGGAATGGTTGGATACAAGAATTATTTGATTTTTTCATATTTTTTTATAGCCTCAAACACTTTGGGTTTCAACCCAGTAATTACATACTATGGGTCCATATAGGTTTTAAAAGTAACCCTATAAAATTTTGAATTAAGGATGATTTAAAAGAGGATAAACACTAGGTTATTCATCCTTCTAAAAGTTAAAAAATATACAATTTTTAAAAGCCTAATAATATGAATTTGAGATAAGGTCTCTACATTTATTAATGAAATTTTAGATATGATAACCATACATCCAATACCCTATAGTAAAAAATGGGAATGATCATTTATCTAATCAGGGTACTTTATTTGGAGAATGATTCTCTAAGTGTTATCTTTATTCTGATATATTCTCTAAAGAATTTTACTTCTAGAGTTCCATTCATCTTGAATATGTCTTTTATTCTAGTTCTACGTTTTGACTTAAACAATCAAGCCTCTTCCCAATTCATTAACTAATTTAATTTGATCTAGGACTATTCAAAATAATTTTTTCATAATATTAATTAATATAGATTTAAAACTAATTATAACCTTCAAGATTAACATTATGTAGAGTAGTATCATTTGGAGAACATTTTAAAGTAATTATATTTTTTTAATTCAATAGAAATATTTTAATTTTTAATAAATTTATTTATTTTAATAAATTATGGTCATATTATTTCAAAATCTCAAAATTTATTTTTAGACCAATAATTTAAAAAAAGGATTTCGATGCAAAAAAATAGGCCAACCTTTTGGAGGTCATAACTTTTGACCTGTGGCTCTGTTTGAGCTCTTCCACAAACTAAAATGACTGCATCAAAAAAAAATTTATTGTTCTAGGACACTCTACCGACTTAGCAATGTTTTTGATATTTTTGGATCCCATATGTGGATCATTTGAAGGTCTGAAATCATGATTTAATTATCTTTTTGGGTTTTTTCTATTTTTATAAATTATATATTTCTACAATTGAACATAAACTTCAATTAAATTTTGTCTCATAGTCTAATTATAATGTTTAAGATACTTCAAGAGATTTTTGGGATATTTCAAGAGTTTTTAAAAATAGGCATTTTTTTAGATTTTTTTTTAATATTGCATGTAAACTATAATTTTTTAGTTGAAGCTTATTTAATAATGGTTTAGGTTTGTAATTATTTAAATTAATTCAATACGAATCAATACAAGTTATTATTAATAATCTTAGTTTATTGATTTTTTTTTGTCTTGTTAGTTTTTGGGTTCATTATATGGTATTAGGTCAAGTTCAAATCCTAGAGGAGAGAAGAATTATGAGAGGATGAGGAGTCTAGCATAGATGAACCAAAATATATAAGAGCTACAGAGTCAAGTTTAATAATTAATAGATTTTATCACCAATCAAGTAAGGAAACAAGGTGTTGATGAGGAGGACACAAATCATGATAAAAAAAAAAATTAGCAAGAAGAATAACAAGAACAACCACCATTGATGGAAGAGAGGATGGTTCAAGATTTATAAGGAAGAAATAAAAAATCAAGATTGATGTTCTAGATTATGGAAGTAGTTTAAAACTATAAAATTTGATAGATTGGATGAATAGCATGGAGAAGTTCTTCGAGTGGAAGACTATGAAAGAAGACAAGAAGTTAAAATTTACATGCATGAAATTGAAAGGTCTTTAAATGATTTGGTGGGATCACATGAAAAAATAGAGATAGAGAAAAGATAAAGATAAGATTAATTCATGGAAAAAGATGGAGAAAATCTTAGGGATAAATTTCTTTCTATGGATTATACACAAACCCTATACAAAAAAAATTAGAATTTGAGGTAAAAAGATCACAGTATACGAGAGTATACAGATGAATTTTATAAGTTTTCTATACAATTGGAGCATGATGAAACATAAAAGAAGATGGATACAAGGTATGTAAATGATTTGAAATTTTCTACTCAAGATAAATTAAGCATGCATAGAATACTTAACATGGAGGAGGCTTATCAATTAGCTTTAAAGCCAGAAGAAAAAAAAAATAGATAAAATTTTACAAAGACATCTACTGGTCCAAAAAGAGATGGATCCCCTCCAATAAAATGATAAGATGGGTTTAATACCACCAGAGGTGGCTTGAATGCCAATAAAAGTGAATCATCACATGGTATAGAAAGATAAGATGATAATAAGCAAGGGTTTCAATACCAACAAAGAGGAAAAGGATTTTAGAGAGGATGAGGTTATGGTAGTGATAGAGGATGGTTTTTGAATCAACATAGATATTATGTCTATTATAGATGTGGAAAAAGGATAAAGAAAGTTTAAGTGTCCATATTATTAAGATCAAGAAAGGAGGTAAGAAGATCATCCAAGAGTAATTCTTGTTGAGGCTAAAATAGAAGAGCATAATTTAGAAGTTGTATCATCAGATGTTGAACAAAATCTCATGATAAGAATAACTATGATCACTCAAAGGAAAGAACAAGTTCAAAATAAAAAAGGTGTTGATGCATGGCTGTGATCAAATATTTTTTGAACATGATGTACTTTAGGTAGAAAGGTATGAAAAGTAATTATAGATGGTGGTAGTTGTGAAAATATGGTTTCTAAAGAAATGATTGAGAAACTAAATTTGTAATGTGAAAATCAGCATAACCTTATCATATTCATGGTTTATAAAAGATATTGAAGTTACAATAGATAAAAGGTGCTTAATCAAGTTTTTTTTAGAAAAGAGTTATAATGATGAAATGTGGTGTGATGTTATTTTGATGGATGCATGCCATGTGTTATTAAGAATATAAAGGTAATTCCATAGGAAATTAATTCATGATGTAGAAAAGAACATGTATACTTTTTATAAATGTGGTACAAAGGTAGTTTTGTTACCTCTTAAAGAGGAAGAGAAGACAGAAAGCATGCTCTATACTAAATAATTTATCCAATATAGGAAGGTAGTAAGTTATTGATATGTATTAGTAGCAAAGAATGAAAAAAAATGTTGTCAATACCAACATAAGAAAAAAGAGTGTTGAAATAATATGAAGATGTTATTCTTGATGAGTTACCAAATGGTTTACCACCGAAGTGAGATATACAATATCACATTGATTTAATTTTAGAATCAGCTCTAACCAATCAAATAGTTAATAAGATGAGTCCAACAGAACATACAAAATTAAATAAATAGGTTGTTTAATTATTAAAATAGAAGGTGATAAGGGAGAGAATGATTCCATGTGAAACACCAACATTGCTAACTCCAAAGAAAGATGTAGGATGTACAATGTGTGTAGATAGTAGAGAAATTCATAAAATTACAATAAAATATAGGTTTCATGTATCTTGTTTAGATAATATGATGGATGTGCTTGCAGGAGTAAAATATTTTACCAATATTGATCTAAAGAGTGGTTATTATTGGATTCAAATTCATGAAAGAGATGAGTGGAAAATTACATTCAAAACTATGGATGGATTATATGAGTGGATGGTGATGTCATTTGGACTATTTGATAGACCTAACACATTTATGAGAGTGATGAATACAGTGTTATGAGAATATATTGGTATGTTTGTAGTTGTTTATTTTGATGATATTTTGACATTCAGTAAGAATAAAGAAGAATACTTACAACATTTGAGAATGGTAATAGTTTTTTTAAGAAAGGAGAACTTGTATACCAATTTGAAGAAATGTAGGTTTATGCAGAATAGTTTGGTGTTTTTAGGATTTGTAGTTTTAGTAGATGTTATGAAAATAGACGAATAAAAGATAAAGGTGATTGTTGAGTGACATATTCCAAAAATAATTATAGAGGTAAGAAGTTTACATGACTTAGCAACTTTTTGCAAAAAAATTATTAAAACTTTTAGTAGTATTATGGTACCAATAACATATTGCATGAGATGGAAGGAATTTGCATGGATTAGAGCGACCACAAAAATCTTTAAAATTTTTAATAAGATAATGGAAAGACAAATTTTAGTATTATCAGATTTTAACAAAGTGTTTGAGGTTGATTATGATGCTTCATTTGTGGGAATTGGTGCTTTGCTCAGTTAAGAAGAAAATCTAATATCATATTTCAGTGAGAATTTGAATGAGGTAAGAATAAATTATTATACTTAATAATTTTTAACTTTATGCTATTGTACAATCATTAAGACATTGGGGGCATTATCTAGCACCTAAGGAGTTTATACTATTTACAGATCATGAAGCTTTATAGTATGTGAATACACAAAAGAATTTAAATAGTAAGCATGTAAAGTGGGTTTCTTTTTTTTAGGGGTATACTTTTGTATTGAAATATAAATAATAAAAATAGAATTAGGTTGTTTATGCATTAAGCAGGAGGGTAGAATTATTAACTACTATGGTTAATGAAGTAGTTGGATTTGAAGCTATAAAAGAGTTATATGATACGTTGAATGAGGTAAGAATAAATTATTATACTTATAATTTTTAACTTTATGTTATTGTACAATCATTAAGACATTGGGGGCATTATCCGGCACCTAAGGAGTGTATACTATTTATAGATCATGAAGCTTTGTAGTATGTGAATACACAAAAGAAGTTGAATAGTAAGCATGTAAAGTGGGTTTCTTTTTTTTTAGGGGTATACTTTTGTATTGTTATATAAATCATAAAAATAGAATTAGGTTTTTTATGCATTAAGTAGGAGGGTAAAATTATTAACTACTGTGGTTAATGAAGTAGTTGGATTTGAAGCTATAAAAGATTTATATGATATTGATTAATATTTTAGCAAGGTAGTTAAGAAGTGTAAGAATCCACTAATAGGTGGGACATTTGTTATTCATGATAAGTATCTTATATAAGAAGGTTATCTCTTCAAAGGGAAACAATTATTTATTCCATTTGGGTCTCTACAAGACAATATAATAAGACAATTACATAATAGTGGTTTGGATGGACATTTTGGGAATATGAAGACAATAACTTTGGTTGAAGAAAAGTTATTCTAGCTAAAGATGAAGAAAGATGTGAAAATATGTGTTTTAAGATTTAGAATATGTCTAGTGGTCAAAAGACATGCACAAAATACTGGACTATATATGCCATTATCAGTTATAATAGCACCATGGATAGATTTGAGTATGAACCATGTGTTAGGATTGCCAAATACATAGAGACGTAATGATTCAATTTTTATTATTGTAGATAAATTTTATAAAATGGTTCATTTCATTGCATGTAATAAAACCAATGATGCCACTAGGGTTGTAGAATTATTTTTTTATAGATATTGTGAGATTGCATGGTCTTCCAAAAACTATTACTTCAAATAGGGATATAAAATTTCTCTGTCATTTTTGGCATATTTTATGGAAGAAGATGGGTACTAAGTTACAATTCAATAGTGCATATCACCCACAAATAGATGTATAAATATAAGTTTTGAATAGGAGCTTAGAAAATCTATTGAGATGCATAGTGGGAGAGAAACCAAAGCAATGGGACTTAGCATTACCATAAACTGTGTTTGCATACAACACTTCAATAAATAGATCAATAGGGAAATCACCATTTCAAATTTTTTATGGGATAAATTATATAGGTATTTTAGATTTGATATAATTGCTAACTATAGATTGAATTAGTGATGATGTAAAGGCATTTGTAGAGTATATGTAGCAGTTTAAAGCAGTAATAAGAAAGTTACAAGAAAATAATGAGAAATATAAAGCAACAACAAATTTTAGATGAAGATCCAAGGTATTTGAATAAATATAATGAGATTTGGTAATGGTTTACTTGAGTAAAGAAATATTTTTAATATTCACATACAATAAGTTGAAGTACAAAAAATTGGACCATGCAAAATTGTAAAAAAATCAGTGATAATGTTTATGAGGTAAGTTTACCACAAAATTTTTTTATGTCTCCAATATTTAATATTTTATAATTATATGAATTTTATGAAGATGGTGAAGATGATAAAGATGAATAAGTAAATTGAAAGCAATAGATTCCAAAGAAGAAAAAAGAAAAAATAGTGCACATTCTAGATATAAAGATAGTGGGCACAAGGCATGGAAATTTTAACAAGTATTTGGTGTAGTGGAAAGAATTGTAACAAGAATACAACACTTAGATTATAGAATTGGAGATGAAAAATATTGACAAAAAAAATCGTAGTAGTATAATCAATCCAAATCATAGGAGTTGAGTTGTTTTCAACTAGAAGAGAATGATGTAGAAAAATAGGCCAACCTTTTGAAGGCCATAACTTTTGACCCATAGGTCCATTTAAGCTCTTCCACATGCCAAAACAATTTTATCAAAAATTTTTTTGTTGTCTTAGTATATTCTGATAGCATAGCAATTTTTTTGATATTTTTTGAACGTCATATGTGATCATTTGAGGGTTCAAAGTTATGATTTAATTATTAATTTAGGTTTTATTTATTTTTAAAAATTATTTATTTTTAGAACCAAACATCAATTTCAGTTGAATATTATATCATAGTCTAATTATAGAGTTTAAAATATTTTGAGAGTTTTTAAAGATATTTTAAGAGTATTTAAAAATATGCATTTTTTGACATTTTAGTTTTTTTTTAATTTTGCATGCAAGATCTAGTTTCTAAGTTGCGACTTATTTAAACATGGTTTAGATTTATAATTATTTCAAGTCATTCAATACAATTTATTGTTTAGAATCTTTGCCTATTGGTAATTTTATTGGTCTTCTTAATTTTTTAGTTCATTAAATGGTATCAAAACAAGTTTTAATATTAGAGGAAAGAAGAATGGCAAGAGGACGAGGAGGTACGAGATAGATGAACTGGACTATATAAGACCTATAGAGGTAAGTTAAATAATTAATAGAGGTTATCAGTAATTAAATAATGAGACAAGGTGGTGATGAGGAAAATAGAGATCATGATAAAAAAAATTAGTAAGAAGAAGAACAATAAGAGAAACCACCATCGATGGAAGAGAGGATGGTTCAAGTTTTAGAAATAAAAAATAAAAGAATAAAGATTGATGTTCTATATTATAGAGGTAGTTTAAAACCAAAAGAATTGATAGATTGGATGAATAACATGAAGTTCTTTGAGTGGAAGACTATGAGAGAAGACAAGAAGGTAAAATTTGTATGCATGAAATTGAAATGTCATAAATTGATTTGATGGGATCACCTATAGAAAGAGAGATAGAGAAAAGGTAAAGAGAAGATTAATTCATAAAAAAATATGAAGAAAAAACCAAGGGAAAATTTTCATCTTGTGGATTATACACAAACCTTAAATAGAAGATTTTAGAATTTCAATAAAAAATATCACAATATACAAGTGTATACAGATGAATTTTATAATATTTTTATATGAGTGGATCATGATGAAATATAAGATAACATGAATGCAAGGTATGTAAATAGTTTGAAATTTTTTATTCAAGATGAATTAAGCAAGCATAAAATACTTAACATCAATGAGGTTTATTAATTAGCTTTGAGGACAAAAGAAAAACAAAATAGATAAAATCTTATAAGGACATCTACTTGTCCAAAAATAGGTATATCCCCTCCAATAAGGGGACAAGATGGGTTTAATATCACTAGAGGTGGATTTAATAAAGGTGAATCATCATGTGATGCAGAAAGGCAAGATGATAATAATCAAGGTTTTCAATACTAATAAAGAGGAACAGTATTATAGAGAGGATGAGGATATGGTGGTGTTACAGGATGGTTTCCTAATCAACTTAAATCTTATGTTTATTATAGATGTGGAGAATAACGACACAAATTATTTGAGTGTCCACAATATCAAGATCAAGAAAGTAAGCAAAAGGATTACACAAGAGTAAATTTAGTTGAGGTTAAAATAGAAGAAAAAAATACTAAATTTGTACCATCAGATGTTGGAGAGAATCTCATCATGAAAAGAACTATGATGACTCCAAGGAAGGAACAAGTGCAGAATAAAAAAACGTGGTGATGCATGGCTACGATTAAATATTTTTTGAGCAAGATGTACTTTAGGTGAAAATGTATGCAAAGTAATTATAGATGGTGGTAGTTTTGAAAATATGGTTTTCAAATAAATGATTGAGAAAGTAAATATACAATGTGAGAAATATACTAATCTTTATCAGATTTTATGGTTTAAAAAATGGAATGAAATTACAGTAGATAAAAAGTGCTTAATCAAGTTTTCCATAGAAAAGAGTTATAATCATGAAATATGATGTGATGTTATTTCAAAGGATGCATGCCATGTATTATTGGGAAGACCATTGCAATTTAATAGAAAAATAATTCATGATAGAGCAAATAACATATATTTTTTGAAAAGGTGGTACAAAGATCATTTTGTTACCTCTTAAAAAGGAAGAGAAGACATAAGGCATGCTCTCTACTAAAGAATTTATCTAAGATATGAAGGTAGTAAGTTATTATTATGCATTAGTAACAAAAAATGAATAAACAAAAATGGTTTCAATACCAATAGAAACAACAAGAGTGTTGAAAGAATATGAAGATCTTATGCCCGATGAGTTACCAAATGGTTTACCATTGAAGTGAGATATACAACATCCCATTGATTTGATTCCAAAATGAGCTCTACCCAATCAAGTAGCTTATAAGATGAGTCCAACAGAACATACATAATTAAATAAATAGGTTATTAAATTACTATAAAGAATGTGATAAATGAGAGTATGAGTTCATGTGCAACACCAACATTATTAACTGTAAAGAAAGATGGAGGATGGAGAATGTGTGTAGATAGTAGAGAAATTAACAAAATTATAATAAAGTATATGTTTTCTATACCTCATTTAGATTAATAATAGATGTGCTTACAGAAGCAAAATATTTTACTAAGATTGATCTAAAGAGTGGTTATTATCAGATTTGAATTCATGAAAGACATGAGTGAAAAATTGTGTTCAAGACTAGGGATGACTTATATGAGTGGATGGTAATGGATTTGTTAAGAAATAAGAACACTTACAACATTTGATAATGATAATGGATTTGTTAAGAAAGTAAAAGTTGTATGAAAGTTTGAAGAAGTGTAGGTTTATACAGAATAGTTTGGTATTTTTGATATTCGTAGTTTTAGTAGATGATGTAAAAATGGATGAAAAAAGATAAAGGTGATTGTCGAGTGGCCTATTCCAAAAAGCATTATAGAAGTAACAAGTTTCCATGGTTTTAGAATGATTTATAAAAAAAATATTAAAAAATCTAGTAGTATTGTGGCACCAATATTATATTACATGAGAGGGAAGGAATTTACATGGACTAGAGCGGCCACAGAAAACTTTAAAATTTTGAAGAAAAATATTACATAAAGATAAATTTAAAATTATCAGATTTTAACAAATTATTTTAAGTTGATTGCGATGCTTCATTTATGGGAATTGGTGTTGTGTTGAGTCAAAAAGGAAAATGAATAGCATATTTTAGTAAAAAGTTAGATGAGGTAAAAATAAAGTGTTCTACTTTTGATGTTGAACTTTATGCAAGTGTACAAGCATTAAGACATTGGAGGGATTACCTAGTGCCTAAAAAATTTATATTATTTATAGTTGATGAAAATTTGAAGTATGTGAATATACAAAAGAAGTCGAATAATAAAAATGCAAAGTGGGTTTCTTTGTTGCAGGGATATACTTTTGTGTTGAAACATAAATCAAGAAAATAGAATCGGGTCACTGATGCATTGAATAGGAGGGTAGCATTATTAACTACTATGGTGAGTGAAGTAGTTGGATTTAAATCTATAAAAAAAAATATATGATATTGATCCATATTTTAACAAGGTAGTTGAGAAGTGTAAGAATCCATTAAAATGTGGAATAAATACTATTCATGATGAGTATATTATACATAAAGGTTATCTTTTTAAGGGGAAATAATAATGGATTTCAGTTGAGTCTCTATGAGACAATATAATAAGAGAATTACATAGTAGTGGTTTGGCTAGACATTTTGATATGAAGAAGATAATAGCTTTGATGAGAGAAAAATATTTTTGGTCAAATATGAAGAGAGATGTGACAAAGTATGTTTCAAGGTATAAAATATGTCAAGTGGTTAAAGGACATACATAAAATACTGACAGATTTGAGTATGAATTTTGTGTTGAGATTGCCAAATACACAGAGAGCTAATGGTTCAATTTTTATTGTTTTAGACAGATGTTTTAAAATGGTTCATTTTATTGCATGTAAGGAAACCAATGATGACACTAGGGTTGTAAATATATTTTCTATGGATATTGTGAGATTGCATGGTCTTCTAAAAACTATTATTTCAGATAGGGACATGAAATTTTTATATCATTTTTGGAAGACTTTGTGGAAGATGGGTACTAAGCTACATGTCAGTAGTGCATATCACCCACAAATAGATGGACAAGTAGAAGTTGTGAATAGGAGTTTAAGAAATTTATTGAGATACATAGTGGGAGGGAAGCTAAAGCAATGTGACTTGGCTTTAGCACAAAGTGAGTTTGCATATAACAGTTTAGTGAATAGATCAATAGGAAAATTAAAAAAATTTATTATTTATGGGAGAAATCATATGGGTATTTTAGATTTGATACAATTTTCAATTGCAAGTTGAATTAGTGATGATGCAAAGGCATTTACAGATCATATGTAGCAGTTGCAAGGAGTAAGAATAAAGTTGCAAGAAAGTACTGAGAAATATAAAGCAAAAATGAATGTTAGAAGAAGATCTGAAGTATTCAAAGAATGAGAGTTGACAATGGTTTACTTGAAGAAAAAATATTTTCAAAAGGCACATACAATAAGTTGAAGTACAAGAAAATTAGACCATGCAAAATTATGAATAAAATCAATGTTAATGCCTATAAGATAAGTTTACCACAGAATTTTGATATATCTCCAGTATTTAATGTTTTAGATTTATATGAATTTTATGGAGAAAATGGTGAAGATGAAGTAAATTGGGAGCAACAGGTTCCAAAGAAAGAAAAAATAGTGCAAATTTTGGATATGAAGATAGTGGGCACAAGGCAAGAGAATAATAACATATATTTGGTGTAGTGGGAAGGATTGTAGCAAGAAGACAACACTTGAATTACAGAATGAGAGTTAAAGAAGATTGACAAAAAAATGGTAGTAGTAGTAGTAGTTATTTTCAACCAGAGGAGAATGATGCAGAGAAATAAGTCAATCTTCTAGAGGCCATAACTTTTAATTTGTAGCTTTGTTTGAATTCTTCTACACATCAAAATGATCATATTGAAAATGTTATTTTAGAACATTCTATCAACCCAACAGTAGTTCTGATATTTTTTGGAGGCCATATGTGATCATCTGACGGTCCAAAATTATGATATAATTAATTTTTTCTATTTTTTCTATTTTTATAAATTGAATATTTTTAGAACCGGAGATCAACTTTATTTGAATTTTGTTCCAAATCTAATTATAGTATTTAAGATATTTTGAGAGATTTTTGAAATATTTTAAGATATTATAAAAATAGACATTATTTTTTATATTTTAATTTTTTTTTTAATTTTGCATGTAAATTCTAATTTGTAAGTTAAGACTTATTTAAGCATGATTTAAGCTTTTAATTATTTCAAATCATTCAATTCAAATTATTATTCACAATTTTCATTTACTTGACGAAAACTTTTATTCATTTCATTTCTAAAGCTTTCAAGATTAAAGAAAAATTGTATTTTTTTTTAACTTTTAAAGATTCCAAAAAAATTTAAAAATATATATTTTAAAATATATTTATTTTTAATATGATTTAATTAATTTGCTTTTAAAGTTTTGTATATATATAATTTTTTAAAAATAAAAAATTGATTGATTTTTAGTTTAAATAATTTTCAAAACTTTAAATTGAAATAAAATTTATTTTAATTCATTTCAAATATTTATATTTAAAAAAATTATATTATATTTTAATTTTGAAGATTTTTAAAATAAAATAATTAAAAGTTCAACCACATTTTTTAACCATCATAAAACCGTCGACGACAAAAAAACAAACTATCATAAAACCCCTGGCAACCATATGAAAAGCCTGCAGGCATATACATATTGTATATATATTTATATTAGACGAAACAACCCTCATTAAAAAAACCGTGCCATAAATGCAGGCGTCCATGAAACAGCACGTACTCTAAATAACGTGTAGTCATAGTTTTCCCGGTTTTAATGGTTACGTATCAAATCTATCATTCCTACGGTTTGTAAATATTATAAACTGTATGTCTCATATCTCAAGGCAGCATAGCAACACTATATATATTTTTGATTATTTTCAACTACAGTTTTATGAGATAATTGACTTACTTAAAAGATAAATATGGAGTGTACAAATAATTAACTTTCGTTGACTTTTATTTTATTATTATAATTATTTTCTTAATTATTCAAATAAAATTTTCTAATTGATTGAATAAATAAATGTTGAATTATATTAATATTATATTTAATGATATAATTATTAATTGATTATTTTTTTATGATTTTTTTAAAAAGTTATATAAACTTGTTAAGATGAAAAATCTCAGTTATTTTACAATTATTCTAATGACTTTTTTTGTTTTTAGTATGACTTTAAGTACATAACCTGACTTCGTATGTTAACATCTTTTGTCTTTTCATAAAAAACTATATAAAATATGAGAAAAGTCATTTATTTTACAATTATTACAGCGACTTTTTATGTTTTTACGGTACAAGACTTGAATTGGTATATTATATTTTGTTCTTTTGAAAAAACTATATGAACTTAGTAATATGAAAAAGGTTATCTACTTTATAATTATTAAAACCACTTTTTTTGTTTTTAATACGACTTTCGATATAAGACTTTACTTAGTATGTTAACATCTTTTAAATTTTTTTTATATGATTTAAATATGAGAAATTTAGAATTTTACAAGCTCTATTCATCAAAATTGACTTTGAAAAAGCTTATGATCGCATTGAATGGCCTTTTATACTAGCCATACTTCACACTCTGGGATTCAGGGCCATTATTATTCAAACTATTCAAATACTTTTTGCAGACGTCTCAACTGTCCTCTCCATTAATGGAGTCACATCTGAGCAATTTGGCTTTTTATGTTCCATTCGCCAAAGGTGGCCCTTAGCACCAACCCTTTATGTGCTTGCTACTGAGGGATTTGGATACCTTCTTAGCAAACCCCAATCCTACTGCCTTGTTAAGGGAATTTACCTCCCCCTTGATGTAGCCAACTCTCACGAGGGCACGCAATTGAATAATGGCTATTTCACAGATGATTCCTTCCTTACCATGATTGAAGATGAATCCAACATTGACAATGCCTTTCAGTGTCTTGACACCCTCTACCTAGCCTTTGACTCTAGCATCCAATGGCAGAAAACTAGATGCTACAAATAGTCATACCTCCCTCATCTTATGTGGGCAGCTAAATATGGTTGGACATGGATCCATCACAATGAAATTTTTAATTTTTTTGGCATCCCTTTTGCCTTCATTGCCTTGCCACCTCTGTTGTGGCAATATGTTGTTGACAAAGTTGCTAAGAAGCTATATTACTGGATGACCAAGACTCTTTCATTAGCTAAAAAATTTCAAATTTGCTTGAAGATTCTTGTGTCCACCCATGTGTACTATTCGTCATGTTGGGTCCCTTAAAAAATGTCTTACCAAAAGTTGGTGAAATTGCTCAAAGATTTTATGTGGGCTAATTCTCTCCAAGGTAAAGGTTTCCATAGGGTGACCTAGGAATATTGTTTCCTTCCACGTGAAGATGGAGGGATGGTACTTATCAACATAGCACGACAAGGATCCACCCTATGTGCCAAATGGGTTGTGATGGCCATTAAGGGTATAAAAGCTTGGAAGGTGTTATTCAAAAACTGTATTTCCTCAAGCTTGCCTAAGGGAAATAAACTTTGGAAAAGACTTGGCTTCCCCAATTTTCTCTTCATCCAATCTCCCATTCAGGTCATTAGGTCCTTCATGACCAAAAGCATCTAGAAAGCTTGCAAAAATTTTAAGCCATGGATCTTATAGAATGGATCTGGGTTTCGTAATGGGCTCTCTATTAATTCCCACTCTCTTTGGTGGTCCCCCATCTTTTCTCAAGATGGGTTTCCTTTGGTTGATGTTCTTGGGATCAACACCCTCAATCTATACCATAGAGGAATCATCTCTATCTATGATATCTTCTATATATGCTCTAACTCTTGGCTACCCTGGCAGGATGTGAAAGCTAAATTTTGACTAACCAATGTAGACTAAGAATCTTACTAGGAAATCTTCAGTGGTGTCCCCACCTCCATGCTCCACAAAATCTTGATCAATTTTTCTAGACCATAGTGGAAGGACTAGAAATGATCTATTGAAACCCCCTTTCACAATTCCAGTCCTTGGCTTAGCTATAATTGGCTCACCCTACATTTGCTCATGGTTGATAGGCTCAACCATCACTGGGGGTTGCACTCATCTATGAAAACATGGACCTTTCACTTCAACACTATTTGCAGAGACTACGTGGATCCCAAGCTTGCCCATTTTACTTGGTGTATATTGCACCAAGGTTTACCTATTGGTAAAAGGCTCGTTCATCTCAAAGTCTAATTACCTAGTTGTTCCTTCTGTAGACATCTTGAGACACTACCTCATCTCTTTTGGTATTGTCCTAAAGCTTAAAGGTTTTGGTATTGGACCCATGATCTCTTCAAGCCCTTCTAGTTTGAATTCTTCCTTTCGCAGTGCATCCTCTTGGGGGACAAGCCCATAATGCCCACCAAAGTAGCACAAGTATGGCATACTTTTAGAGTGGAGATTATCTTCTAGAGTTGGAAAGAAATAAATAATTCTATGTTCAATCATGTTTCTACTGATTGTAATATTTTTGCACTACATAAATATTTCATTATCTCCAATGTTCTTTTGTACATACAATTCAAATCCAACAAAGTGGCCATGGAGCTTAGGTGTCTCCAAGACCTCCTATCTCACTAGGGAGATGCTCCTTCTGTTATGGTTTGGGTTCTGCCTTCTCTACCCAGGGATCCCAGATTAGATGATAGATTGCCTCAGTTGCCTCATGGTGGACATCATCGTAACCACTCCAAGCATCCCTCTCATAGTGGCACCCCATACCAACGTGCTTCTCCTTCAAGTTTGTAGTGATGGTGGCAACCATCGCCTCCTTCCCCTATTAGGTAAGATGACTGGGGTGTTCCTCCTACTCTTCTACACATAGATGCTTGGGGGTGCCATTTGGAGGCTACACTGACATGCTGGATAAGTTTCATAGGCTTTCACTGGCTCTCACATTCACTCGAACATAGGCAAAATAGAAAATGGACACAGCTCAAGGCACTGGTTGGGATCCTATTCTAGATTGTAATGAGTTGCCAAGTTTTATTTGGGGTCCAGATGATATCAATCCTCTACCTTTAGGGCTTTCTCTAGCTACTTAATAGTTTTCTCTTATGACTTATATTTTGTGACTTACTTTTAGGTGCTGCCTAAATATGACACTTTTGATTCTTTACTCCCAGGCTCTACCTAGTGTCATAGCATGCTCTCATAACGCCTTATTTTTTTTAGAATTATTTGTATATTTTTGTCAAGTTAATATATGGATATATTTCCTCAAAAAATTGATTGCAAATTATATTTATATACTCTATAAATATTTTAGTCTCTTTAATCAGTAGTAATGTAAATCTTTAAAAAATTACACACTTTTTTAAAATGAAACTACATATCCTATTATTTAAAAGTTTCACTCCACCACAATGTCTAGTGTCTATTATAATTTCATGGGAACAATAATATGTGAGGTAGCACCAATGATTTTATTTAAAGTAACAATATAAGGATATGTAGGTTATTCCTATTAAGATTTGTTTGTATCATATCTCTTTTAAGTATATCTAGGGTTTTTAGGCATTCACTTATGGAAAGTATTCATGATTTAATTTGAAGTGATATTACCTTTTTCTTAAGGTTGCATATTATTTTAATAGTCAGGCACTTTTTTTTTATTACGATAGGGTACTCTAGATCCTTGGCCAAAATATTGAGTGTCAACATCCTAACTAGGATATACTTGAGTTACACTTCCTACAACTTACTCTTTTTGTGAGTTGCTTATGTCAAATATCAAAATAAAATTCTATATTTTTAGTACTTAAATAATCTTATACTAGTGTGTCTAACATCTAAAGATAATTTTAGAATTTTAATACTTATATGAGCTTACATTATTTTTTTAGTGTAAAATTTAACTAAATGCAAAACATCTATGTTTGATTATTAGAAAAAATCATCATATTCATTATAATTTTTTAGTCATCCAAGCTCCTTATAGTAATCCTTTTGTATCATCTATATTAAATAATTCTTCACTACTTTTAATGAAAGGTATAATAATATTTTAGTCATATATAAGTGTCTTCTATGAAGAAATTTGACCACTCACCTTTTAATAAAGTTGATTTTAGTGAATTTTTTTCAAATATTTCTATAAATAGTTATACACTATTAGTGATAAAGTAAAATCCATGTATATTCATCTATTTTTTCATATAAGAAAATATAATTTGAAGAAAGAAATGAATTAAAACTAGTTTTAAACCAATTTTAAAAATTCACCTTCAAAGTGTCAAAGATGATAGAGAAGAATTACTTTAAAAGTTTGTCTATGATATTTTTAGCACTTGTGGGATATTTCATGTTGTTTAAATGGGAAAATCCTTTCAAAATATAATTAACAAGCACACAATGGACATTCATTGATGTGGAGTTGAGAAATTAGTGTTGATGGAATATAGAATGCACTCTAACCATGTTACCCTGATTGGTTAAATGAAAATTATATCCATTGAGAATTACTAGAATACTACTTGAGAGTATGTGAAGAAATTGAAATAAAAAAACAAATTTATAATCTATTCATAATCTCCCATTTTGCTACATATTGGGAGGATGTTAGTAGTTTTGGACTCTAGATTTATATCTTCCAATTACATTTGTTAAAAATTATCCATAGTCTTTTTAAAAAGAAGCATTTTCATGGATATTTTTTAATCCTTATAGTCTATGAAAGAACATAGCCTTTAGACAACTTTTTGAACTTTCACATGGATTTTGTATGAGTTTGAATTTTTAATACATTTTTACTAGTGAACTTGTAAGTAAAATATACTATAAATATCCACATTTAGTTATGTTTGATGTATGTTTAATCCCCATTCCAATGCTTCCATTTTTCCACTTGCTAGGAGGATGTTAGTGAAGGTTGTGGATCTTTTTTTTGAATTAGTCATATCTTCTAAGATATAGTTTAATTTAAATTTCATATAAGAATGATATATACATTATATTTATCATGTTTTGATTCATTTTTGGCTATATTATATTTATGTTTGAGATGTCATCTGGAATAGTACTAATTTATTTCAAATGCTTTATTTTTTTTTAAATTTTGCATCCTTGTAGATAATGGTTTAATATTACACATTATCTAGTCAGAAGTTCCTTACTTCACTTAGAATTAATTTTAGGTCTCCTACACCATCAAATGTGATGATTGAAGGATTTGATAATCAAGCTTGAAGCCGTTAGGAATTATTGTATTGAACATTGTTTGGCCTAATACATTAGCTAAAATATGTCAAGTAACACCTGATTAAGTTAGTTGGAACTGATTACTTGGTATAACTTGGACTCAACTTATAATTTATGTCCCATCTACATTACACATATGGTTTAATTTTTTTATCAGGGTTACATTTACACTTATTCAATGGAGAATGTCCACTTCAAGTATAATAAACATTTAGAACTAGTGGAAGTCATTATCCCAAAGATAGTCATACCTCAACCAAATATTATAACACCTTAATGTTCTATTATAACATATCATATGTATACATATGATGTGTGTGAATCTAAAAATACCAATGATGATACTCATTCTTAGGATGATAATGAAAATAATGATTACAAACCTAATAACATACGTAATAATTTATTAAATCTTAAATTTACACATTATGTTCTTGGATAATATAGTCATGACATCCATACATTTGGTTTTGGCTAATTATATTTTACTCCTAAATATTATGGGCAACAATTCCATTCTTTCATGCTCAATGGAACCCCACCTCTCATAGAAAAGGGTAAGAAACCTATGATTAATAATTATATAAATAAAAACTAACCCACTGAGTCTATTCAGCTACTCAAAAAAAAATTAGAGTAATATGGAAAAGGTTACACATACAAAAATAATATGGGACACAAAGGTATTTGGTTTGATGCAGAGACCTATCTTTCAGAGGCCATAAATATGTAATCATTAACCCAATTGAGATCTCCTTCATAAAAAATGAAGATTAAGTAAATAAGAATGAAACCATAACCTTTTTCACCAATTAGGTCAAATTAAAATATGTTTGGTGATACATACGAGATCATCTAAGGATTTGATATTACATTATATTATTTTTAGTCATGCTAAAAATAATAGAAATCAGATAACTTTTGTAACTGAAAATGAACATGTGTTGAAAAATATCCATAATCATGAATTTATTATTTATATGATATGTTTTAAATTTTAGTCCCATCCAAACTTTCTTTCAAAATTTATTAAAAAATTCATGTTGTTATTTTTATAGTAGGGGCAGTTAACCCTAGGTAAATTTTTAACGTTTATTCATTTTTGTATATTAATTAAAATTTAGAGTTGAGGTTTATTTAAATAAATTTATTTATTAAATTTGGATCAATAAATATTATTATTTCATGAAATTTGGAGAAAAATGCACTTTTTTTTCTTTGTTAATCTGTGGATTCATCATCTAATATCATATCAAGTTTGAATCTTGGAGGTAATATATTTTACAATTTTTATTAGGTTTTTAAATTAAAATTTAAGAGATTTTTATGTGATTTTATTATTTTTAAAAATATGTCAAGAGGATGATGAGTAATTGCACATATGAATCTAACTATGCAATAGCTACAAGGACAAGTGGAAAAATTAATTGCAATTGTCAAAATGTAACAAATTGAAGAGAAAGGCAAGAGGGAAAGGAAAATGAGGAATAAATATATCCTTAATAGTAATTTAACCAAAATTAGGAATAAAAATAACATCCACCATCAGTGGAAGAAAGGATGATTTTGGATTTAGAGGGAATGCATGAAGGAATCAAGGTTAAAGTTTCAGAGTGTGGAGGTAGTTTAAAATAAGAGGAGACAATAAACTAGTTAAATTACATGGAACAAGTTTTCAAATAGAAATATTTGAGAAAATAAAATAAATTAAAGTTTTCATTCACAAACTTTAAGGTTTGTTAAACTATTTGGTGGGATCACCTATGGAAAGAGAAACAGCAAAGAAAAGAAACACTTAGAGCAAGATGGAAAGTAAGAGGGATAAATTTATTTCTATAGATTATGAATGAACCTATATATAAATTTCCATAATTTAAGGAAAAAATATCACATTATACTGGATTATATAGGTGATGACTACAAGCTTTCCATACAAGTGGATCATGAAGAAACATAACAACATAGAAATTCAAGGGTAAATAAAATATTAACACTTAGAGAAAGATGGTAAATAAGAGGGAGAAATTTATTTATGTATATTGTGCACAAACTATATATATAACATTCCATAATTTAAGGTAAAATGATCAAATTATACTAGATTATATAGATGATGACTACAAGCTTTCCATACAAGTGGAGCATGAAGAAACATAAGAACATATAACTTCAAGGTATGTAAATGGTTGGAAGTTTTTTTATTTAATATGAAATAAACATGCATATAATACTTTGCATGTAGGAGGTGTATTATTTAGCTTTGAATGTATAATATAAAAAATAGACAACTTTTATAAGATCAATTGGGCCAAAAAGAGGACACTCACCACTAGTAATGGGACAAAGATGGTTTAATTACACTATAATATGGATGCCCCATGGTATATAAAGTTAGGAGGATAATATATAGGGGTTTCAATATCAACAAAGAGAAAGAGGTTTTCAAAGAGGTAGAGGTTATGGTAGTGTTAGAGGATAGAATGCCCTACACAGACCCTATGCTTTTTATATATCTGTACAAGGACATAGACAATTTGAGTATACACATAATAATGAAGAAGAAATGAGTCAATATTATAGGCCAAGAGTGAATTTAGTTTACTATAGGATTTAATAACAAAATAAAGAAGTTTCATTAGTAGACATATGAAAAAATATCAAGATGAGGAAAACAATGATAGCTCCAAGGAAAGAACAAGTAAAAATAAAGAAGGTGGTGATTCATGGTTGTATACAAATATTTTAAAAACAAGGTAAACTTAAAGAGATAAGATATGCAAATTAATTATTGATGGTGGTAGTTTTGAAATTATTGTTTTTAAATAAATGATATAGAAACTAGGATTACAATGTGAAAGCCATCCCTATCCTTATCAGATTTCATGGTTTAAGAAAGGAAATTAAGTTATAATAGATAAAATGTGCTTAATAAACTTTTATATATAGAAATATTACATAGATGAATTATAATGTGATGTTATTCTATTGGAAGCTATGCGTTGTTAGGAAGTCAATGACATTGTGGCAAAAAAACAATTCGTTATGGAGACATAAATATATATACTTTTGTAAAGGTAATACAAAGGTAGTTTTATTACGTTTTAAATGAGCAGGGTAGGAAAAAAGCATGTTTTCCACAAAATAATTTATCAAAGACATGAATATGATAGGTTGTTATTATGCATTAATATGAAATAAAGAAGACATAAAAGTGGTGTAAATACAAACATAAGCAATAGTAACATTGAAATAATATGTATATGTTATACCTCATGAGTTACCAAATGGTTTAACCTCAAAGAGAGACATTCAACATCATATTGATTTTATTCCATGATCAACTCTGCCCAATCAAGTGGAATATATGATAAGTCCAACAAAACATATATAATTGAATAAAAATGTTACTAAATTAGTGATAAAGGTTGTAGTAAGGCAGACCATTAAACAACCATCATTGTTAACTCCAAATAAATATGGGACATGGAGGATGTGTGTGGATATTTATAATTATTTTAAATCTTACTTTATTAATATTTTATTTAAGTTATAAAATGATAATTTGAGAAATAATATTTCTAGCTATTAGATAATGCATACTGTGCAATATTACAATACAGGGTTACCTATCCATTGTTGTCTCCATGAATTATTGTAGATGATTTCTCTTATTGAGTGGGTTCCTTAGACTTCCTTGATTATTTCAAATTCAATGGATCATTATAATTTATTCATGTATGATGTTTGTATAAAATCTATAAGAGCATTGGATTAACATATGTGTATCTTAATTCATGATTGAGAGTACTATTATGTTGGTACTTAAGTTGTATTAGTCAAAGCTCTCTTTTTTAAATACAAATAATTTTAGTAATATTCTTGGCTATTGTAAAATCATTCTAGTGATTTATGTCATTAGCCCTTCCATGTGGAACTCTTATTTATATGCTTGTGCCATGCAAATCCTCCTTGTACTAGTTAAATGTCTTTATGTGTCAATGTATCTATGCTTTCACATTGAATTAGTTGAAACACCCAAGGAAGTATGGAATACCTTAGAGAAACATTTTGGGAATTTTTATGAGATGAGAGGGTATGAACTATAAAAAGAGCTAATTAGTCTTATCCCTATTAGTTTTGACACACTTCAAGATTACTTCACCAAGTTCAAATCATTGAGATTGAAATTAAAATAATTTAAAATTGATAAGAAGAATTCAAAGTTTATCCTTTTTGTCATTCCAAAACTTAGACTTGATTATTCTATTTTCATCTCTACCTTCCTTGCAACCAACATAGCACTTGGTACAACTTGGTACATCATGGACTATACCCTCCTTTATTGAGTTTTTATTTCTAACTTGAATCAGAAATAATATAAGCTAATTCAGATGGGTGCACTAAAGTCTACTAAACCACATGCTATACTTTTAGGACATGACATCAAAAATGTTTCAAAACAAAAGAAATAGAACACCAAGGATTATGAGAGCAAGAAGGATCAACCCAACACCAAACCAAACTTCAACATTTCCTCTTCTAGTGTTACATCTAAAAAAGATAGGCTCAAATGTGGGTATTGAATTGGAAACCATGATGAAATCAAATGTTTTAAAAATTATATTGATCACTTTATGAGTATTCTTGAGAAGAAAAACATATGTGTTCCTATGTCCATCAAACCATCTTCATCAACCCATGATTCCAAGGAAAATAACAATGGAAAAATGAAAGGGAAAGAATTAGGAAAAGAGAAAACAAAGAGGAGACATATAGTTGTAGTCATACCTATAGCTCCTACATGGGTTAATTATTATGGTGCCTCATATCATATGACTTCTTCACATGTGGAGCTCACTTCCTTGGAGACATGTGACATGTCTTCTATTTGACTAGGTGATGATATTTATAAATAGGTGTTTGGGAGAGGGTCTATTGAATTGATAGGGGGAACTTTTAATAATTTTCTAAATATTCCCTCGCTATTAACTAATCTCATATAATTATATTATATTACTCATGTTGGTCAAGGTATGCAAGTTTAATTTCCTCTAAATTCAATGTATGTTAGAGATTTGTGTAGTGATAGTGTCATTGTAGTGGGTTTAGTCGATCATGAGACTCATATATATTATTTCTCCCAATTTATCCCTATTTCATAATCTTCATCAGGTTCACCTATAGTTGGTGATACTTTATATCCTAAGCACATTTCTGATGTTGTGATGTAGAAAAAATAGGCCAATTTTCAAGAAGCTATAACTTGACTTGTAGCTCAGTTTGAGATCTTCCACTCACCAAAATGACTGTATCAAAAAA